>VZRM01002797.1:26970-37248 GCA_013397955.1 Grantiella picta
TAGAGAGTTAAAAACAACCGTAGGGAAGGAAAAAACCAAAAAAAAAAAAAAAAAAAAAAAAAAAAAGAGGAGAGAGAAAGGGAAAAGCCAACAGATTAATTAAAGGGAGCAAAAGCAGCATGAGGCGGTAAGCATCAACTGAGTTTTCCCCTGAGGGGAGTGGGACCAGAGCAAAGGGACACTGAGTCACAGCAGCACTGCCACCTTCCCCAGTGCTGTCACTGTTGGCTGAGGACACAATGCACCCAGAGCCTGGTGGAACTCACCCCTTGGCATCTGTCCAGGCTGTGGGCTCTCACTGCACCTCGCCTTAGGGAAAAAAATGTCGGGTTTGGGGTTTTTTTTGGGAGCAAAAGTGTTGGGTTTGGGGTGTTTTTTTTGGGAGCAAAAGTGTTGGGTTTGGGGTTTCTTTTTTGGGTTGGCAGGCCTTTGCCACCTCATCTGGACGAGTGCTCTGCTCAGAGGTACCTTATGGCAAGACATGGAGAGCAGCCTGAGCTGTGAGCCAGATGAACCTGGTGGGTGAGTGAGAAGGAGGAGATCCTGAGGGAAACTCGGGAAAGTTTCTGGTGCAGCTGACTTTGTGCTGCTTTTCCGTGGCATATGCTCTGAAGAGCTCTGGTGGATGCTGAATGCCCTCCTGTGCTGCCAGGGTCCCTCCTCAGTTATGCTCGGAGATGTGCATTTTGTTCCTCCTCAGAATCGCTGTCTGGAGGACTCTGTCTTTCACCCAGGACTCTTTCAAGCGCCTAAAATAAGAAGCCTGAAGCCTTGTGGGCAATTCATCCCATATTCTTGCAGGAACTCATATTTTCTAGTGGTGAACAAGGGATTTTCTGCATTATCCTATATTCCCTGTGCTAGAATTTTCCTTTCCATAATTGCTTCCTCTTTCTAGAAGAAAAAAAAAGAAGACAATAAGAAACCACATTTTCCCCCCTTCTGCCTCCACATCCTTTTAATCCCTATTGATTCTCCTATAGCTCACCAGACTAAGCTGCCTAGTCATTTGTTTGGTAGCAAAACCCTGGGAAGGAAATAAAATTAAGAAGAAACCAAGGTGTTGGGCTTTTAACTTCGCAAGGAACGAAATGGGGGAAAGAATAACACATTTAATTTGCACCATACGTCTCTATTCATCCCTCCCCAGCCCCAGAACACTTTATTGCACTGGAGCTGGCACTCTCAACGCTGAGTTTTGCATTCAAAGCACAACTCCCACGTCAGTGGCTCTTTTGTTCCTGGCCACCCGTGGTCCCCCAGGCCTGGAGCCCACACGTCACTCACTGGGAGGGTGTGGAAGTAATTGAGAAACTGAGGGCATCCCGCTATCAATATTACCCATAATGATGATTGTTATTAGCGCCACTCCTCCTGGCGCAGAGTTCTCTCCATATCCCTTTTCATCTGGAAAGCCCTACTTTGAGGGGAAGATGAAGTGCTTTGTTTCCCGACTAAAAATATCTCCCGCGTTTCGTAATTCTCTCCTCTCCTTATTTAATGAGATGTTTGTTATTTTGGTTTCCTCGCTGGGCAGAGGAAATGTTAATGAGTCTCTCCTTGTGCTGCTTTTTTGCCTCCTCAAGCCTGCCTGAGGCTAAAGCAAGAAAGTCAAAGGAAGCATCAGCATTTTTCACACTCCGGTGTTGGCTGTTATGACCCTCGTGAGGTCAGCTCAAATAGAAAGACATCTCCAAATGAACTTCATCTTCCTCCCCTGCACAGCCTTGACGAGCTGGAAAAACGCATTTGTTGCCGTGTCAAAAGGCCTGGTTCACAACTGGCTTGTGACATTTCTTCTGCCACGTTTTACAGCTGAGTTTGGCCCACTTTGGGCCTCACACTTGACTCCTTGCCCACCTGTCCCCCTCCAGGGTGTCCCTCTAAGTGTTCTAGTAAAAGTTTCTGATTTTAATGCTTTTTTTTTAACTCCTTCTCAGCGGCAAACACTGCAAATCACAGGTCTGCTATAAAAAGGGAAGGCGGTGGAGCAGCTGTGGAGAACAGACCTGGTTCCTCTGCTGGTGTGGCTTGGCTGACAGAGTCCCACCACGCCAGGAGAGCTCTGCTCCTCATCCTCTGCCAGGATGGAGATCTATGGATCACTTCTGGCCCATGGAGTCAGTCCCCTCCTCCCCTGCATCCCATTTCAGTCTGGATTTCACACTGACACTGAGAGACTCAGACTGCTTCAGACTTTTCCTGATTCTTCTCATCCTGCTGTCCCCATGGATGAATCCATGTTAAGCCTCTCAATTTTCTCAGCACCTACACTGATTTTTCCTCCCGGATTAGAGCATGTGGGAAGGACTTTAGGGGTGGTGGGAGCCTCATTTTCCATCAGTGAAGTGGAACTGGCTCATGGAAAGATTTCCAAGCTGCAAACTCCCTGCTATGGATTGTGGGAAAGATGGAGAAATGGGATTGTCCTGTGGCCATAAGAGAAAATCCTGCCTCGTGGAGGTGAACAGCCAGAGAGAATCCACCACAACCCCTTTTCCCCAATAAATTACAGAGCTTTGCCTCTCCTGTAAGTGGCAACACCTCTGTTTCCATGAGGGGAAATGCCAGAGGAAACTAAAGAATGCTCAGGGAAGGTTTTCCACATGGAAAAGTATCCCCCAAAATCTCATCCAAATACATTTCTCCCTGCCTGAACCATGGATCAGTTCAGGTTCAGCTGAATGGTTTTTCTCTCTCCAGGAGCACACAACTCCTCACCCCCTAAATGCTTTATTTTCCTTCATTCAGGCTGAAATCCCAAAGCATTTCCAAACCTGTCCAGGATTTGGCCACAGAGGTGTCTTTGCACGACACCCCCAGCCAGGTTTAAAGCCATGCTCTGCCTAATTTGGCACCAGTGTTTCAATCTAGGTCTCCTCAGTGCTGGGACATCCCTAATAGTGAAGGAAAAACCTCAATATTTTATTAGAACTCACTGTGTAGGCATGGTTTGCTCTCTTTCAACATAGATGTGTGTCTGGCTCTTTGCAGTGGGCTCCACTAAGGCATTCCAAAGGACACTGAGGGGATACAGAGCTTTTCCATGATCCCAGCAGGACATGAGGCTGCTGTTCCCAGCCCAATCTGTGTCTCCAGAGCTCTGTCAGTTCTCAGCTCCCTGCTCTCACAGCCATCACCATCGTGGAGACACCAACTAGGCCACTGCTCACCTATTTTTAGCAATTCTGTCACTGAGTTGTGACTCAATTTACCTTTTTTATCCACCTTTCCCTTTTGCTTCTCCCTCTTCCAACCCATTTCCCTTATTTTTGTCCTCACCAAGCACTGTTGTTAACAAAGGATTTCCTCTAAGCATCCTTGCTAATCTGGCCTATCCACGGGGAGGCAAAGCTGGAGTCAGGGCAGGAATTGTGTCCCCTTGTCCCAGGAAAACAACAGAGCAGCTGCCTCATGCGGTGAAGGGGCTCCTGCATCGCTAAAAACAGCAGGGGTGATGTGAGGTCACTTCTGAAATAAAGGGAGCTTCATTCAGCACATCCTCATCCCAGCCCTATTCTACCAGCGTTCCCATTTCCTTTCCTTAAGTACCTATAAATGAGAGATGGGTAATTGGTGCCAGCAGGGAAGCTCGGGGGAAACAGAAGAACGTGAGAAACGAGCAGCAGACTGTGCTAATTTCCTCTTTCCGAATCTGGGAGGCCCCAAACGTCACTAAACGCCTTATTAAAACAGGGTTAGGAGGAGCTGGGGAGTGAGTTGCTGTGGAAAGCTTTCCAGGGATTTTTTTCCTTCCCCCCAAAACGCATCACAGCTCCTCAGAACATCACTTCCCCCACACTGAACACAACTCCTCGGTGGCCTTAGGATGGAGGTCATAGAATCCTAGAAAAGTTTGGGTTGGAAGGGACTTTTGAAGGGCATTTTGTTCCAACCTCTTCCATGGGCAACTTCCACTAGTCCTGGTTGGACCAAACCCCATCCAACCTGGTCTTGAACACTCCCAGGGATAGGATATCAACAGTATTAGAAGCATAAATCTGGGACAGGAGTGATCCTGACACCGATATTTTCCTTGCCCCCACATGATCATGGGAATTTATCCCATCTCCCTTCTCCTGAGGTTGTCTCTTAAGAGGTTTGGTCCTTATCTGGAAAAAAATCTCTGCTGACAAGGGAATTTTTGTCCCCATGGATCTGTTGCATCTTAGCAAGACCGAAAAAGGAAGGGGGAATAATAAAGGAAACAAGGCAAGGAAAGGAAAAAAAAAAACAAAAAAGGAGAGAGAGAAAAAGAAAAAAGTAAAAAAGTGAGGGAATAAAAAGAAAAAAAAAGGGGGAAAGGAAAATAGGAAAAAAAGGAAAAAAGAAAAATCAGTCAGTACAGTGATAGCTGGAGTTGCTTGTGCCTGATTTGAGTGCAAGATCCCCAAGGATTGATTTGTTTATGTCCCTCAGACATGCCGTGGGCAGGCTGATCCCACTGCAGGGCCATCGGGATGGGATGGGCAGCATTTCCCTGTTTCTGGGGCTCCTGATCCCAGCCCGGCGGATGCTGGGGAGGCTGTGGCAGCTCATTCCCAGCACAATAGGACTGAGCTCTCCACGGATCTCTGCAGGAATGTTGCAACAGAGAAAGGCAAGGATTACAGGGGGGATGCAGGGATATTTGTCCGACCCTGCCAACACTTTTTCTGCCCATCGCTGCCTTCTCTCCCCTCTCACCCAAAGCGGGACCTCCTCTCTGACCTTCCCCGAGGAACCTCAGCCCCCGCTGCAGGGGAGGATGCTCCGTCCTGGGTTTTCCACCTCTCTCCCCCGTTTTTCTGTTTTCCAGCAGCCGGATTTGGCTGCGGGGAGGGAGGGGAGGGAAAGGCAAAGCAGCGGCTCCGTGTTAATGGTGTCCTTGAGGAGAAGCCGAGGGTAGCATCCATCCCTGCAGGTACCTGGAGAGCCATGAGCCATCCTGGGATGAGACACCGAGGTGGGCGAGAGTGCGGGGGAGAAGGAGGGAGTGGGAGAAGGGAGAGGGGCAGACAAAAGGATGAGTAGTGTGTGTTTTCTGGGGGATCTGCCGCACGCTCCTGCCTTTCTTCCACCTGCCTGCCAGCAGGGAAGGGAGGCAGGTGCTGGGTGAGTATTCCAGGGGGTGAAAATGAGCCACGGCGGCATTGCTAAAACAGGGATGCTGTGGGCATGGCTCCCCGAATGTGGTGATTATTCCAGGGGGGTTAGAGCCAGGTTTTCTCCTCTTCAGGAGCTGCACCGGGGAGGGGGAGAGAGTTCCTGCAGTGCTGCTTTGCTCAGAGCCAGGAGGGCTCTCTGAAGGGATCACAGAATCATAGAATCCTCGGTTTTGGGTTGGAATGGGCCTGAAAGATAATCCCATTGCAACCTCCTGTCATGGGTAGGGATACCTTCTAGTAAACCAGGCTGCTCGGAGTGATGCTTGGGGAGTTTGTGAAGGACAGGGAAACCCCAAGATTTGGAGTTTTATGGCCTCCACAACACACACAGGAAGATCCCCTCCTTCCCATCCACTGCTGGTTCTCCAAAATCCTTCAACTCCCTCCCCGAGTTTTGTGAGGTGAACTAGCTCATCAGGGTATCCCCAGGTTTCTGTCACATGCACATAAATAATGAACATAAGTCATGAACATAAATCTTGACCCAAAGCTCGAGTTTAGGTGGGGATGAGGAGTGAAGATTGTCTTTAAATCGTGTTTATCACTAACATGGAATCATAAAATTGTTACGGTTGGGAAAAGACCTGTGAGATCGCTGGCACAGGTTGGCATTGGAGTTGGTGATGCCCATCCTGGAAGTGTCCAAGGCCAGGTTGGACAGGGCTTGGAGCAACCTGGGGTGGTGGAAGGTGTCCCTGGCCATGGCAGGGGTTGGAATTAGAAGATCTTTAAGGTCCCTTCCAATCCAGGCCGTTGTATAATTCAATGATTTTAAATCCAGCTCTGAACTCAGCACCACCACCATGTTCACCACTAACCATGTCCTCAAACCATTCAAAAGGAGGCTGGTTTTGTCCAAAATAGTCACAGGATAAGGTTCCCTTCCTGGGAATTGTGGATAACCATGTTCAGAGCACCTCTCTCTTAACGAGGACATAAATTGTGATTTCTTCACACCTGAAGAGTTCTGACTCCCCCATCATCAGCTGCCCATCTTTGCAAGGACTTTACATTTTGGATAGCTGGCTAAACACCCATCAGGCCAGACCAAGGTGTAAACCTGGCAGTGTTAAACCTTTGAATACATTCCCTAGGTTACGTATCCCATATGTCAGAGGAAAGCCAACACCATAGAATTGTTTAGGCTGGAAAACACCCCTAAGATCGTGAAATCCAACCATTAAACCAGGCCTGCCAATGTCCCCAAGTGCCACATCTGCACATCTGTTAAATCACTCCAAAAGTGGGGTCTTTGCCTCCACTTCCTGACATTTGGTCACACAGAACACACAGAGATCCCACAAGGAGTGACCAAGTCTTGTTGTGACACAGAAATGCCTCATCGGATGTTCACCTGAGGCACAGAGGTCCGAACCAAGAAGGGGTCTGAACTCACCACACCCACGCTGACCACCCCTAAAAGCTCCTTATTTCCCTTGTCAGCCCCAAAACCAGAGGGTTTCTCCATCAGACCTTTGGGTCTGGATGAATTTGTGGTTTGCATTGAAGTCTTGTGGGTTTTGAGGAGACCCCTGAGCCTCAAAAAGCAGTTATCCAAGAACTTCCAGGAAGGGTCTTGCCTGGTCTCTGAAAGAACAACCCCTTCCCCTAAATTTGGTCACTGAATGACCAGCACAGGACTTTTTTTCCTCCTCTCCTCTCCCCAAGTACTTGTACAAGATTGCCTGTGACATTTAGAGCAGCTAAAATTATCTCAATTAAATATCTCCACTGGTTTCCCTTTGTTCTCTTTTCCTTTCTAGTTCTTTCCTTCCAGACAGCTGGAACATGTTCTTTAGACACTCTTTAAAGACAAAAGGAGGAAAAAAAAAAAACCCTCCCTACCCCAAACATCCAACAACTAAAACTCATGTCGCTTCAGCTCAGCTTTATTTAGAAACATGGTTGAAATAAATGTGAAGAGTATTTTGTGTTGCTCCAGGATTCATCCGTAGGAGACAGGAGAGTGGTCGCACCCTCCAATAAAGTAATTTCTTTGTGGCTTGAAGGTCTGGTGGAGGTGTGGGAAAAAGGGATAAAGGGCTGTGCACTGATTTTTGGAGGATCTTGGTACCGTGAGATAGAAACAAAGCGTTTTTTGCCTCTGTGATGTCCCCCCTTTTTGCCCACATGTTCATGATGACAGCACCTGGCCCTGTCGATTGACCTCTCATCTTTACAAACTCCCTGCCAATCTGTTCTGGGAGAGAAAATTCCTTCCCAGCATGAAATTTGGCAGCTGCCTCATCCCTGTGCCTGAAGCATGAATCACCAGAGTTAAGTAACAAACCCATTTATACATCAAGACACCATCACTGTCCAAGCAATCATTCTGTGCTTTTCAATGTGAAGCCCATTATTTGTAGACTCTGTTTATATTCATCTTTTTTCCCCTCTTTTGTTCCATTATTTTTTTTCCCCTGTACCTTCTAGATGTTTTGAAAAACAATGAAAAACTTCAGAAGGAGGCTGGCATATTAAGCAGAGGCAGAAAATGTTCCCCAGCCCCCAAGAATTGTTGTTTACTATTAATTTTAGGAGTTTCTGGGAAATCTCTCAGGGAACCTCACCAAAGAATGCTTGGCAAGAACAATTATCTTGCTAATGAGGTTCTGGGCCACCTGGTTTGTTTATTAATACGTTATAAATATATTTACACACCCCTACACACTTTAAAACACCTGCTATTTTTACAAATATTTTCTTGGTGCTGCTCTTCTGTCTTTTTAGCACCTATCTCATTCCTCCGGTCTATTGGCAGTTATCAAATAAGTGATTCCTGAATGCCTTTGGTTTATTCTGCTGAAAATTAAGTTGTGCAGGGTTGAAATAGCTGTGGGGTGATCCATACTGGAAGGGAGATCTGGGGAAAGCTCAGGCACTGTGAGTTTGTGGGGGCAGAGCAGGATCTGCCAGTGTTATCAAGGCTGGGAAAAGCAGCAGGACTTGAGCTGAACTGCAGGGTTGCAGTAGCCAGGAATTGGCACAAAACAAATTTAGGACAAGTCTTGTGTGTCTCTTGCTCCAAGACTTTCGGATGAGGTTTCTCCTGCTGCCTGGTCAGCTGTGTCCATGCAGGACACAACTAAGGACCTGGACATTGCCCTCTCTGAGGTGTCCTCATCAAGTTCAGAAAACTCTGCCATAAATACATTCCCTCGTCTGATTGGAAACTACAATTTGGTGAACGCAGACCTCTGCTTTTCCAAAGTGCTCCACCACTCTGAGTGAAATACATCCAGGATGCTGCCCAGAATATTTGTGGCTGTTCCATCCTTGGGAGTGTTCAAGGCCAGGTTGGACAAGGCTTGGAGCAGCCTGGGATGGTGGAAGGTCCATGGCAGGGAGGTGGGGATGAGATGATCTTTAGGTTTTCTTCCAACCCAAACCGTTCCAGGGTTCTAAGATCCCTCAGCTCTCTCTCTTTGGTAACAGAGTAACTACAAGGAACACTAAAACATTAATTTTCTCAGAAAAGAGTGATTTAAACTTGGGGATAACTTAAATTACAGGTCTGGGGTTTACTCTCGCTGGGCCTCCCCACCAGTGAGTTTGTGGGCAGATTGCAGGTATTCACCCAGCCCCAGATTATTTCTCTCAGGCAGCAGCAGCAGAACCATTCCTGAATCCCTGCATCCAAAGTTTATGTTTCAAGCACGGGGATAATGCACCTCAGGACAGCAGAGCTGTTATTCATAGCCTGAATTCCTAACTTAAAAAAAAATAAAATTTAAAGAACCCCTAGTGCCTTCCTCCCCATAATCATGGACTGACAATCTCAGCATCTTTTAGACATCAGACTTCAGGAGGGAGAGGGAAGGGCTGTGTGACAGGCAGAGTTTGGCAGCTGGGCTTCATTAACTCTGTTTTTCAAAGCTGCATTTGTGTCTCCAGAATAACAACGAAGTTATCTGAGGCCTCATATTCCATCCTCTCACAGCCATTGTGGTGGTGAGCACCCCCAGTGCCCTTTGTGCCATTGTCTCTTTCTTTCCCTAACATATTAAGCAGCCATCAAAAAGGAGTTTTGGAAAACTCCTTTTATAGGTTGTCACCTATAGGAGCCTTACCTTTCAGAGGTGCTGCTGCTGCTGTTGCATATTTTGTAGTTTTATTCTCAAGAAGTCCATTTTTCCCTAATGGGCTCACTTGGGGGTCTGTTCAACCAGAGGGGAAAATGGAGCTGAGCAAAATTCCTGCTGAGAGACCTTTACAAACCTCGAGAAACCTTTCTCAGAAACAGGAGTTCCGCATTCTTAATGAGATCATTTTCCTAAAAGTCTGGGGAAAGAGCAGAAAGAGAAAATAGTGACAGCAAAATAGAGATAATCACTAAAAATGCTCTTTAAGTAAACCTGAAGCCCTCTTGGTGTAATGAGACAGAAAAATTTCAAGAAGCCTTAAGGGAGAATATGTGTTTTTTATGACACATCAGAGGCAAGGCTGGGTGTGAAAAGCAATCACATCTCAACCCTGCAGCTGGATGTCACTCGCCTGGTGCAGAGAGTTGGGGAAAGAGTGGGGAAATGGGACAAAATCCCATCAGGGGCAGAGTTTGGTGCCAAGATGTTTGCAAGAAAAACTAACGTTTGTGACAAATTTGATGTGCTGAGTTGGGTGGAAAAGACAACCTCTCTGTGTCTCCATCTGGGTGATGCCCTGACCCCCACTGTAAAAGAGTGAATTCCACAAGAGGCGGTGAATCCACGCTGGCTCTGGACAAGGAGAGGCACACTGGGATAAATATTTGGTTGTAGCTCTTAGAGAATCCCAGAATGGCTTGGAAATGGGTGGGAAAGGACCTTAAAGATCACCCAGTTCCAACTCTCCTGCCATGGGCAGGGACATCTCAACTATCCCAGGTTGCTCCAAGTCCCATCCAGCCCGGCCTTGGACACTTCCAGGGATGGGGCAGCCACAGCTTCTCTAGGAAATATGTGCCAGGCTCTCACCACCCTCACAGCCAAGAATTTCTTCCCAATATCCCATCTAAATCTACTCTGTCAGTTTGAAGGTATGTCCCCTTGTTCTGTCACTCCAGGCCCTTATAAATAATATCTCTTCATCTTTCCTTTAGTCTCCCTTCAGGTACTGGAAGGCCACAATTAGGCCGTCCTCTCCTCTCCTCTCC
>VZRM01002797.1:45129-55775 GCA_013397955.1 Grantiella picta
AATTGTGAAAATTTTTTGTTTTTTTTTTGAAAAAGAAAAAAAGAAAAAAAAAAAAAAAAAAAAAAAGAAAGCCAATTTGGGAACACTTCAAGTCCCAGACAAGCAGCAAAAAGGATAAAATTATGAATTAAAAGACAGCAGGAAGAAATTCAAAAATGTCTTATTAATGAGCAATATCCCTATCCATGTTCAGAAGATGCTGGGCAGATGTCCCTTCCCTCAGGGATTTTGGTGGAGTTGATTCCAAATCCCCATTTCTTTCACCCTGACACGGGGAAACTCCTCGAGTCGTTTCTCATCAGTGTCTCTGCCTCCGGTATTTTCATGCCAGCCTGGTTCCGTGGGTGATTCTCTGCTCCAGTTTTCAAGCACAAGTTCTCACAAATTGATGGAGGAGGCTTTGGCACCTCCACAGGAGGAGCGAGAGCAGGAGAATTGTATGGAGGAGGAGAAGCTGAAATGGGCTTTGGAAAATCATAAAATTTGCATAGAAAACGGCAGCAGCTTTTTTTTTTTTTTTTCCCTCAGACTGAGCTTCATCAGCTGCTGGTTTTGAAGTCACCCCGTTAAAGATCCTCAAGGGTGGCCACAGATGTTCTGGGCTTGCTCGAGGGAAGATGGTTTTACAGCCACCTGAGAGCTTCCAAAAAGGGAGTTCAGACTTTCTCTTGGCTCCAAATTTGTCCTGCAAGCTCCCTACTCTTGAAGCCAATCCTTTAAATAAAAACCAAGAGCAGATGTACGTAAAACCAGTAGAAGGCTTGAAAATCCACTGAGGGTACATTTTTTTTTTCAGCTGAAGATTTTTAGCTCTTAAGGTCTTAGATCATCACCTCTAACTTTAAACTTGGAGCTGAAGTTTCTATGTTAAGAGCTGCTTTTCTATGGTTTTTTTTTTCTTCCCCAGCCTCTCAATATAGACAGTAGATGCAAAACTCAGTTCCGTTTCAATTTTAGTTCTTCCCTTGGGAAAAACCTTTTAGCTCAGGGTATGGAGGGGAGCTCAGCGTTCCCTAATAAATAAAATAACACCTCTCAGCTGCCTGAACGTGAGGGACCTGCACAGAACTTCAGTCCAAGTTCATGGATGGCCTGTGGTCATCCATCAAAATGAAAGAGCTTTTTCTTAGTCCAGACCCTGGGCAGCTCTGGATATCTCACAAAATCACAGAATATTTGGAGTTGGAAGGAATCCAAGAGGATCATCAAGTCCAACCCTTCAGTGAATGACCTGCATGGGGATTGTTGTCTCAGATCTTCTCAGTGGTGTCTGGCTTAGGAGGGGCAATATAGAAAATAGAAATAATATAGGAAATAGAAATAATATAGAAATCTTTTTCCTGACAATCCCACATAGGTTCCTGCACTGGCAAGACAGAAGATGCTGTAGCTTGATGTTCCTCAAGAGGTCATTACAGCAAGAGAAAATATGTTCAGAAATATTATTTATCAGCTTGTTTATGTGCTGATGGAGAATCCGAGTGACTGGATGGGGCTCTGAGCAATCTGGTCTAGTGGAAGGTGTGCCTGTCCATGGCAGGGTGTTGGAAATGGATGATATTTAAGGTCTTTTCTAACCCAAACTCTGATTTTTTGATTCTATGAATCAGGTGCCAGAGTGACCTCTGAGAGTCTCAGCTCTGAGTGGTGGTGTGGGGAGTGTGTTGTGACTTCCCAGGTGGGTCAGACATCTCCTCTTGGAGGGGATGAAACATAAAAAAGATCTTTTTAAAAAAAGGAATTAGATAGAAGATGTCAGAAGGAGCCAAAACCCCACAAACACCTGCAAATGTGCCTACAGCCATCTGCAACACAGATCCATCTATATTAATCCTTCAGCAGTGCTGAGGAATTTGTCCCATTCCAGGCTGGCAGCTGTCAAGATAAATTGTTAAAAGTCGGTCTCACACACTGCAGCAAATTAAACAGTGTTTGAAAATGTGAAAGAGAGATTTCCCGAGGAATGTGCAAGAGATTCATTAATCCAAATGAGCCAAAATTTTCTGGATGATCCATCCCTCCCTGTGTCACGTTGGTGAGGATGCTTTGTCCCCTTCACCTGCCCATCTTTAATGACCCCAGATCAGGTTCAACCCACAAAGTCCCTCTCAGAAGGCAGCCATGGCATTTCTCAGGATCCTCCTTCTCTCACCTCCTCCAGGGAAATCTTCTTTTCCCTTCCAGGTGAACTTTTCCCTCCCAGCTCAGGCAGGTGGGTGTGCTCTGCCTGGAGCCGGGGAGGAGGCGGGAGGCACCGGCAGAGAGCACGGCAGGGCTCAGGAATGTGTTACTAGTTATTCCCACTCCCTGCTGGAGGGATTCTGCTGCCATTCCCAGGAGACACGAGATCCCTCCTGTGTCCGTCTTCCTCAGGAAATTTATTGCTGTAGGGGATAGGAAAAGAAGAGTTGGGAAAGGATGAAAAATGAGATTACTGACATTTTTCACTCTTCGCCATGGCTTTTTATGAATCTGGGCTTGGAATAATGGAATTATTCGGGTTGGAAAAGGCCTCTAGGATCACTTGAGTCCAACCATCAACCCAACACTGCCAAGGCCACCCCTAAATCATGTCCCCAAGTGCCACATCTACATGGCTTTTAAATACCTTCCAGGATGGGTACTCCACCTCTCCCCTGGGATCTCTGTGCCAGCCCTTGACAACCCTTTCAGAAAAATTCTTCCTAATATCCAACCTAAACCTCCCCTGGTGCAACCTGAGGTCCTCCCTTGAAATAAAGAGCTGGAGATGAAGGAAAAGCTCAGAGCTTTGTCCTTCCCTATTCCATTCACTCCTGGGTTCTGACTCTCTGTTGACAGACGGTTTTAGCCAGAATTATCTTCTAAGCAAAGACCCAAAATTTATAGAAGTTAACATTGCACCTTGGTGCTTCCTTCCCATATTCCCTGTGCCTGCAGTTGCTCTCCAGGTCCTTCATCTTTGCCAAGGAGGGTTGATGATTTGGCTGTTTTCACGTGACATTAATTTATGGAATTTGGTACCACTGGATCCTTAAAGGCAAGTGAGCAAGAAGAAGGAGGAGAGTTCAAGAAGAGTTTTGGGCTATAACCTCAAAATCAAGAAGGAAAACAGCTTCAAATGTCGGTAAAACCCAGGTGTTTCCTTGAGTTTTGTGGCTTATGCAAGACCTCAGCTTTTCACTAAAAAAAAAAAAAATTAAAAAATCCACATTTGAAAATTCCTAATGGAAGAAGAATGGGGAAGAGAATCATCACATCTTCTTCTTCCACTTTGTTATGTCTAATGAGATCTGAGCATCCTCAGAGGGATCACCCACTGTGGCAACAGAGAGGGTGGTGCAGTAAAATGGAAATTAGGGATGGGAAGGTGGTTCCAAGCCACCACATGGCAAAACCATTTTCCTAGAAAACCCACTACAAGCCATTTCTGTCACCTGTTGCCCTTCCAGGAGGGCAGGAAAAAGCTCGCTGAGAGCTGCTCTATATTGACTGGTAGGAACCCTGGAATTTTCACTTCCTTAGCCAGCTTAAACCTCTTCCTCATGATGCTGACTTGTGTCTCCACCCCAAATTCCTCATCCTTGGTATTTACAACCTCCAGATCCACACCATCAACGCTCAACGTCACTAACCTTTGCCGTGATAGGCAAAATGTTCCAAGTTTTTCCCATCTCTGGCAGCTTCTCCCTTCCCAGATGAATCCCAAAGTCCTTTAAAATTTAAAATGTCATCTAAAATGGCCATTTAAAATGTTCTGTATCAATGGTGACCCACGATTCTGTGTCTCCCATTGATCATCTGCTTTCCCACACTCTTTCCTCATTATTTACCTCATCTTGTAGTGTTCCAAGACGATCTGTCCTCTCCTTTCTAATCACTCCCACCTCCCCATTTCCGCCCCGGTTGGAGGTGAATCCACCTGAAAGTCCCAGGATTTCGTTAGGAACAGCCTGCTGAGCACAGCTCCGTGACGCTGATGCCGGCATTGTGAGGGCTGTGTTTTCCTGGATAGCATGACTGCTCTTAATTCTTGCAAATAAAAGGAATTAGAGAGACGGAGACTCGAGAGCTGTATGAGTAATCCAGCATCATCCCTGGGGACACGTGCTGGTGTAACACACAAAAACAAGCTGGGAACACAGAGTACTTTCACCTGCAGGCTGACTCTTGCTACATTCAGGGAAGGGAAGTGTCAGTGCTGCAGCGAGGGAAACTGAGGCATGGGGATGCAAGTGGCAGAGATTGTTCAGCTGGTTTGGTGGAGAGTCTAAGGAAAGGCTGTTCGTGATTTGTTTGGGTTGCAGCTGCCTGAATTATGCATTAAAACTCAATTTATTTGAGTAAGAGGAAGAAAAGTCTGTGAACTCCATCCTGGGGGTGTGAGGAGCAGCTGAGGGTATTTGGTTTGCTCATCTGGAGAAAGGGAGACTGAGGAGAGATCCCATCACAGTCTGAAATTTCCACATGAGGGGAACAGGCGGGGTGGACAGTGATCTCTGCTTTGTGTTGAGCTGGGATGGAACCCGAGGGAATGGCCTGAAGCTGTGCCAGGGGAGGTGTAGGTTGGATATCAGGAAAAGATTCTTTCCCCAGAGGGTGGTTGGGCACTGGAACAGCTCCCCAGGGCAGTGGTCACAGCCCCAAGCCTGACAGAGAACAAGGAGTGCTTGAACAGTGCTCTCAGGCACAGGGTGGGATTTTGGGGGTGTCAGGGCCAGGAGTTGGACTCAGTGATCCTTGTGAGATCCTTCCAACTCAGCTAATTCTGTGACTCTGTGGCTCTGTGACCCAGAGCAGTTGGGTGTCCCAGCCCATTTGGACCTCTCCATGATTATCCCAGCTTGGCTCTTCCTCACCTCACTGCTCAAACCCCTCATTAACACCCAACATCCCAGTGAATCCTCTCCCATTTCTTGCACCCAGACATCCGAGTGTTGTCTTCACCTCTTCCTGGGTTGCCCTCAAGCCCGGTTTGGGGCCATCTGCCCAAGGGTGAGCACCAAAATCTCCCTGCCACCCAAGGACACTGTCACAGCTCAGCGCTCTCCGTTTGCACAGAGCTGGGATCTGTTCCACCCGCCGACTTCCCCACCTCCAAAGTCTGCAGCTCGGCGAGGGGAAGGAACATTCCATAGAAGGGAAGCAATCTCTGCCAGGAGCTGCAGAAATGGGACACAGATGGTGCCTCAAACGAGAGCGGAAGTTTATTTGGGGGCTCTGCGTGTGACGTTGTGCTGCAGAGCCTGCAGCAGATGAGAGGCGCCAGGATTTCAGAGCGGGTGAGGAGTTCAGTTTGGAGGAGTCTCTGTCCACTGTTAGAGCTATTTGACTGCGAAATAGGGGGGAAAAAAGGATTAAAAGAAGAAAACCCTACCTTGATAATATTTTAAGGATAGGAGTGTTTAATTTTGTTTTACTCATGTGTAGGTCCTGTTCTTCTGACACTCTAATCTTGATCCCAGCTGTTTGCTGGCTGGTTGTTCGGCCAGGATGGTTGTGCTGATTGGCCAGGTGAACACTCCTGAAGGAAAAAACCTGAGGATGGCATTGGCCTGGCTTTTCCCAGCCCTGCACATAAAATTTTGTCCTCTCCTCACTGAAGAGTTGGATTTCTGGACATTTCTTAGTGCACCCTCCTGTTCTAGCAGGGCCAACCAGAGCCACTCATCCAGGATCTCATCCAGGTGATTTATCGGATTTCTCATAATGGAAACTCCACAACCTCTCAGAGCAACCAAACCCTCTCAACCTTTCCTCACAAGAGAGATGCTCCAGTCCTTTCTTCACCTTCAGCTGGGCCTGTTCAGGCTTGAGAAGACACAACTGAGAGGAGATCTCATTCCTGTCTGTCAGTGTCTGCAGCGAGGGCTCAGAGATGGACCAGGCTCTGCTCTGTGGTGCCCAGCAGTGACACGAGGAGCAGGCAGGAACTGATGCCCAGGAAGTTCCACCTGAACATGAGGAAGAACTTCTTCCCTGTGCAGTGACCAAGTACAGGATTGCCCTGGGAGGGTGTGGAGTCTCCCCAGTGGGGATATTCCAGAACTGCCTGGACACAGTCCTGTGCCACGTGCTCTGGGCTGGCCTTGCTTGAGGAGGGAGGTGGGACCAGATGACCTCAGTATGGTCCCTTCCAACCTGACCCATTCTGTCATTCCCTTCCTGGCCCTTGGCTGGACTCTCTCCTGGATGTCCACATCTGTTTTATACTGGAGAGCTCAGCCCTGGGCACACAAAAATGTGCAGGAAAACACTGCTGAAGCCCGGGATTGAACCAGGGACCTTTAGATCTTCAGTCTAACGCTCTCCCAGCTGAGCTACTGCAGCTCTGCTGTGGCTCTAATTTTCCCCAAAACCTGTTGAAATACGATGAGCTTTCAGCATTTTCAGGCAGTCATTAGCTGACTTTAGCTTGGGGAGTCAAGGAATTGTTTCAGGGAACAGGATAGAGACAGGCTGGGATCCAAAGTAATGGCTCAAGACACCTGGAAATGTCCAAGGCCAGGTTGGATGAGGCTTGGAGCAACCTGGGATAGTGGAAGGTGACACTGCCCAGGGCAGGGGGTTGAAAAGAGATGATCTTTAAGGTCCTTCCCAGCCCAAACCATTCTGAACTTCTGTGATAAAACACAGCTAAATCTGGAATTAAACAGCAGCCTTGATCTGAGAACCAGCCAGGAGGAGCAGCATTGAACAGAATTTCCTGACACCTTTTCACAGAGCCCACGGAAGGATCTGGAATTATCCATGGAGCCTGGCTAATCTTTTCACATCAATCTGTCTCTCTCCACCTAATCTCCACCAGGCATTTTCATGCAGTGATGGGAGATGTTTGCCCAGCCCACCAGCTTATCCTGCAAATAATTCGCTCCCAGGACAATCTCCCATCTTTCACTAGCTCCAAATTCACATCTTCCCAAAATACATATGTGAAATGCACAGTAAGTTTCCATGTCTGTTAAAAATCTGGTAGTGAAAGGTGTCAGAAATATATTTAATCTGGGTTTGAATGTTCAGCTTGACAGCAGCTGATATTTAGCTGATATTTCCTCACCAGGATTTATTAGATAACAGTTCCTGATATCTCAGGCTCTGAAACTAGGCTAGGGAAGCTCTTGAAATATCCAGACATCAGGATCATTCCCTGAGTTTTCTGTCTCCAAAAACACTACCAGCACTGGATCTCAATAGTGATCCCACCCATGGTCACTGAAGAGCTGGTAATGGGTGTCTGAGGGTCTCAGCTTCTTAGTTCTTGTGAGGTGGAGAATTTTTGGGTAGCTGAGCAGTGGCAGAGAATTTCTGCATCTTGATTTATAAATTGTTTCCTCAATGTGATGTAAAAAATTCCAGATCCAGCCCTTGAGAGAGTGGTGCCAGAAAGAAAGGTGCATATAACAAACCCAGGGTGTGGCTAAAGACCATGGCCAACAGACAACATAACCCAAAAAACAATTCCCAAAACCAATTCCGTTTTGTATCTGGTAGAGTTGCTGATAGGAGAAGAATCTACAATATTGTCCAGGAATTTGGAGCCACAGGAGGGTGATTAGGCCTCAGCCCTGAAATGGGAATGAGCTATCCTTGTCTATCCTATTGAACATCTCTCTCATCTCCACCTGAACCTCAGAATCCACAAGAAGAAGGAAGTTGGGGATTTACCCCAGTAAGTTTTTCCAGTTGTCCATGAATGTGGATGAGGCAGAAATCCTGCACTGTGCCCTCTGCAAAATCATCCCCAAACCCAGGCTGAGTGTTCAGAGCAAGGCTGGATATTTTTATCTACAGAAAGTTTTGAAAGGAACAATTTCTTGAGCTCAGTGGCTGTGGATCTCACGAGAACATCTTGGATCAGCTTTTAGGAATAGAAAACTCTTCCTTGTATATTTTTCTCACTTGGATGCTGAAGGAAAGTGAGAACAAGGATTGGACAGACAGATGATTTTTAGCTGATTGTTGTGGAGTCCATCCTAAGTGTTTATTTATATGTAAAGCTTTGCTTTGAAGAGTTTTTAATGTCTGGAGTGTGGACTTGCTCCAGGGGTAATTTTTCTTCAAAGATTCTGTCTTTGAAGGCAAATCAAAACAGGCCAATGCCTATTTTAAGACATCAGTACCTCTAATTCTGTGAAATATTGAAGTTTTGTTCTTCTCTGAAGAGCTGTGAGCTGTTTGGTGTTACCAGCACTGATGATTGCCAAATTCCTGGAAGGTCAGGTGAGCACATCACTGTGACAGGGAGCAAAGACCACAAGAGAAGAACCAGCTTGACTTTTTTTCCCTCCAAAACCCAGCAATCTTGAAAAGGTTCCTGGAGTCAGATTCATCTCACCTGATTTCTCAGAGGACAAAAAGGCAAATATGTAAACCTGACCCAATCATAGAATTGTTTGGGTTGGAAAGGACATTCAGGATCATTTAATTCATGCCCAGAAGAGCCAGGTTTTATCTCTCCAAGGGATTTTCCAGAATTTGTATTAAGCCCAGTACAGACATAGGCTGGGTCCTATCCAAACATTTTCTCCAATTAAATGTAACTGATAACTCACTTTTAGGTCTTCACAAATCTGATTCATTTTCAGCTCTTCCTGAATTTTTGGGAAGGGAGATCAATGCATTTGGATTTAGGTCTATCTGGCTGGAATGAGCCAGAGCAGATGAAAACCTTCCCAAGGCCAGTGGTGCCACCTAATGGGAAAATTCCCAGGGAATCCACGTCTCGGAAGTTCAGTCCTTAAGCGGAGTGTTGCTAGGTGACGTAGGAATGGAAATGAGGAGCTCTGACGTCAATCCCTCTTTTCTGCTGCCTTACGACCATTCCTCCGTCAGTCTATTCCCTTTTCCCAGACATCCGAGCCACAAACAGGCGACCGCCCCGGGAAATTCGTTTTATTTCCTGCTTAAATCCAATCTCAGCAATCCCTGGAGCTCCTGAAGAGTTTTTGTCCTTCTTGATGCTCAGTCTTGGCTGGACAGGAAACAATGCCAGATTTTGGGATTATGGAGAGCCAAGCAGAAAAACAAGATGGAATGAGTGGCTGCCATGGGAGAGACTAGGATTTTGGGGATTTTCTTAGGTGCAGATTTTGCAAACGAGGAGTGAGATAAGTTTTCTTGCATTGCAACAAACACACTCAGATCCACCTGGAACCACAGTGTGGCTCTGCAAAGGAAGCAATAATATCTCAAATATCTCAAAAGTTCCCTGGCAGCAACCTGCAGCCACTCCAAATAATGGATAACCATGACAGTGGGCAGGAATGAGTTGCCAAGACTATCCTGGTCTGCAGAGATTATTGTATTCCCTGACTGTGTTGTCTTCCCAGCACTTACACCTCTTTTTCCATTACAGTCTCACTCACCACTGCATCCCTGCCACTTTTATTTTTCAGGAATGTGTTACAGGGGATAGAGCAGGATCATGGTCTTTCTCATGTCTCAGCTGTACAACTGATGAATCATAATTTTGAAGCTGTCTCAGCCAGGTTTTCTTTATTTCCTTTTCTCTGAAGTTCAAATGTTATTTCCAAGATTCCTTCAAATTTTCCTGGGATAAAGCTGTCTGCAAGGGCTCAGAAGAAGAAAATTATGTAATGTGATGTCAAAGCATTGTTTCTGCTGTTCTGGGGAAAGGGAAAGAGTGAAGGGAGAGGAGGATCCAGTCCTCGTTCAGTGCCTCACAAAGCCCCTGTGCAATTCCACGGCTGGAGAAAGGATTAACATTTAGGGCAAAGGGGAGAAACGTTTAATTAAGTAGACTCAAATCATTAATTCTAGCAAGCTGTCCCATGGCAGGGACACCTTCCACTATCCCAGGCTGCTCCAAGCCCCATCCAACCTGGCTCTGGACACTTCCAGGGATGGAGCAGCACAGCTTCTCTGGGAAACCTGTGCCAGGGCCTCAGCACTCTCACAGGGAATAATTTCTTCCCAATATGCCGTCTAACCCTACCCTCTGGCACTGGGTAGCCATTCCCCCTTGTTCTGATACTCCAGGCCCTTGTCCAAAGTCCCTCTCTAGCTTTCTTGGAGGTTCTTTAGGCTCCAGAAGGAGCTCTAAGCTCTCTCTGGAGGTTTCTCTTCTCCAGGCTGAACAAAGTCAGCTCTCTCAACCTTTACTCATAAAAGAGAAATTCCATCTCTAATAATCTTTGTGGTTTCCTCTGGACTAACTCCAGATTAAACAGCCCCAAACAGCGGTGACTCAACATTCCCACCAATTTACAGGGCAGTCCATGGCACAGGCCTGGGAACAGGCAGAGGAAGGAACTAAAATCCCTTTATATCACTATTTTTGCCAAAATAATAGAATTGTAAAACCCTGTCCCTGTTTCACAGGCTCAGACTGGTTGAGGTCCAAAGGCACCTCATGGAGCTCACCTGCTCCAAAGATCTGCTCAAGCAGGACCTACAGCCACTTGTCCAGGACCATCCAGGTGATTTGGGAATGTGTCCAAGAATGGGAACTCCACATTCTCAGTCCAGTCCCTTCACCCTCCTGCTGGCCCTTGGCTGGACTCTCTCCTGGATGTCCAGGTGTCTCTTGCACAGGAGAGCTCAGCCCTGGGCACGCAAAAGTTCAGGAAAACACTGCTGAAGCCCGGGATTGAACCAGGGACCTTTAGATCTTCAGTCTAACGCTCTCCCAGCTGAGCTACTTCAGC
>VZRM01002797.1:56303-104757 GCA_013397955.1 Grantiella picta
CCCACCGTGGCCTTGACCCCTTCCCGGGATGGGGCAGCCACAGCTTCTCTGGCAACCCATTGCAGTGTTGGGATGGTGTGAGTGAGCACACAACAAAGAAAGAACAAATTTTGGGAAAACCCAGGCCAGGAGCAGCCTCTCCCCACAAATAACAGACCTCCACATGTTTCCCTGCTGGACCATCACCTGGGAAGCCGACATGGAAAACAGACTTGAAAACTTTCAGTTCTCTTGGACTAGTATGTCATATATTGTACCAAAATGTGCAGTGGTTTAACTACGCTTAAATCACTCTAAACTGCATAAATTGCTTCCAATGATCCCTCTTCTTTTCCAGATGCTGGCACTTTTTTGTTTCAGAACACAGCAATCCCGCTATCTTCTATATAATTATATAACATACCTAGTTCATCGCTGCCTCTCCAATAAATAAGACTTATGTTCCCCAGTATACATCCAATCACACCTCATTTTCCCTGTCTTCAGTTGTTTTAAAAAGAAAGGCGTTTGGAAATGACTGGGGGGATATTTGTGCTTAAATGTACTGGGTTTGGAACAAAAAAAACCCAGCAATTTGCCCATCTAAATGTTCTAAACGTTATTGTTTAACAACTTGTCTTTTAATTGAAATCCCAAAATTGCAAAGAAAAAGGAATGTGTGGTTTGGTTATGCAGCTGCTTGGGAATCCAGCTCCAGCTTCCCAAGCATTCCTCAGGGATTTCAGAGGCGTCCTGAGAAATTCCTCACCCAAAGAACCCCAAAATCTGTGTGCAGAGTGAGGATAGATCTGGGAATGTAGGCAATGGACACCTCCAATGTGTGACACCCTCTGGCTTCCCTCAGCTCGGAAGGAAAGTAGAGAAACCACAAACGTTCCTCAAGTTTATATCAGGGTCCTGGAAGGTTCCAGAACAAGGATGTGGAGGTGGAGGGAAAAACTGGAGCATCTTTAGCTCACTCCAGAGCAACTTCCTGCAGTTGAAGGTCATCAGTTCACTCATGTGCTTCATTCTGATGCAAGAATCATCAAACCTTAGAAACACTGAATGGTTTGGGTTGGAAAGAACCTCAAAGATCATCTCATTCCACCCCCTGCCATGGGCAGGGACACCTTCCACTATCCCAGCTTGCTCCAACCTGGCCTTGAACACTTCCAGGGATGGGGCAGCCACGGCTTTTTTGGGAGAACTGTGCCAGGGCCTCCCCACCTTCACAGGGAGGAATTTCTTCCCAATCTCCCATCTCACCCTGCCCTCCGGCAAGTTAAAATCATCTCTCCTCAGCCTGGCACTCCAGGCTCTTGTCCAAAGTCGTTTTCCAGCTCTCTTGGAGCTCCTTTAGGCACTGGAAATGGCTCTAAGGTCTCGCTGGAGCCTTCTTTTTTCCAGGCTGGACATTCCCAGCTCTCCCAGCCTGGCTCCAGAGCAGAGCTGCTCCATCCCTGTGATCATCTTGGTGCCTCCTCTGGGCTCACTCCAGTAGCTCCATGTCCTTCCTGGGCTGAGGAACACAGAGCTGGCTGCAGCACTCAAGAATCCCTTCTCCCACTAGATCTGGCGGGTTCAAGAGTGAGATCCAAAGCTTTGCTCCATCTTAGGTCTGGGTGAATGGTTCAGCTTAATTCTTTGTGCTTAAAAAAGCAGGTAATCTCTGACAAGGGAAAAAAACTGGATTTGAGAGATGGAAAAGGACTATGGCATGTGGAAATGATGTGTGGAGGATGGGAGGTTCTGCATTTTGATGGATATCACAACTCTTATCCTATCCCGACATGCTGCTGTGTCTCAGCACTGGGAAGTTCTTTCCCAGCCTTGGGAGACTCCTCCAGGTACTCACCCCTTTCCCATGTAGGATATGTGCTGCAACTTCCCGTGATTTTTCCTCCAAAATTCCACTATTTCACGGGGCTAATCCTCACCCGTGAATTTGGCAGCTCCTGCAATGCACAACGAGCTTTCTTGGGGAGACAGACATTCCCTGCCAAGACCTGAGACTGCGACTGCCAGCTGGATGTATTTCATAGGATTTGCTGGGAAAGGGGAAACATGAGCCTCAAAATCCTTTTGGAAGTCAGGTAGTGAACACCAGGCTGTTGGGAGGTCTCCACTTAGGATCCAGGCCTGGAAATCTCTCCTGGCTAAGCCAGCCTATTCCCATAAAAGTTTGCTGCTGGAGACATGTGAAATATAAATTGGATTTTGCTCTTGGAGTTAGACAACAGATGAGGTTCAAGTCCTCAGGCTGTCTGAGAAGAGCTTTCAGAACCTGCTCCTGGTATCCTGGAGACCTCACAGTGGCCTTCCAGTACCTAAAGGGATACAGGAAAGCTGGAAAGGGGCTTTTTGCAATGGAAAACAGTGACAGAAAAAGGAGGGATGGCTTTAAGTTGAGAGAGGGTAGATTTAGATTGGATATTAGGAAGAAATTCTTCTCTGTGAGGGTGGTGAGGTTGCTGCTGTGGCTGCCCCTGGATCCCTGGAAGTGTCCAAGGCCAGGTTGGACAGGGCTTGGAGCAACCTGGGATAGTGGAAGGTGTCCCTGCCCATAGCAGGAGAGTTAAAATAGGTTGATCTTTAAGGTCCCTTCCAACCAAACCCATTTGATTCCATCCCAGAGAACACAGATGAAATCTTGCAAACAACAAAAGCCTGGTGGAGCAAAGACCCTGAGTGGATCCATCTCCATTTTGACATATGAAATATGGGAATAATTGGATTTCTCTTTGAGTTGGGTGTTAGAAGGGCATTGCTTTAGAGCCAGAAACATCCACAAGCCATAAACAAGATAATGGCACCAATAATTCAGCCCCAAGCCGTGCAATTGATTCTCCACGGTAATACATCCAGCAGGAAATGGACTCGAGTGACACCAAATTTGATGGGAAGATTGACAGCTCTGAGGCATAGAAACATTGACCTAAAGAGACTTTTGGTCGCTTCTCTGGGTGCTGTGTGGAAGGACTGACATGGATCAAACATCCAGCCAGGATCTGTAGGCAAGGAAGGCTCATTTTTCCCCTTCCCCCCATATTTTTCGAGTTAACAGGTGCCAATAAACCTTCTGGATATCCTGGCTGTAAAACAATCATTCAATATCCCCTCCTTGCCCCAATTAAGTTTTTCCTTCCCCCTCTCCCATTCTTTTTCCAGCTTCTCCTGCCCGCACCAAACTTTCACCCTACATCAGGAAAGGGGAAAAAAAAAATATAAATGTTCCAGCCACAAAATGCTGCACTCCGGCTTTCAAACCCCTTGTCCCCCAGGTGGGAAATGACAGCGAGCAGAGCCTGTAAACAGAAAATAGCAGAGCAACTCCCACTCTCCGGAGCTGCTGCCTCTCCCTCCAAAGGCAGCACAGGGATGAGTCAGAGCTAAAAGCATCCCTCTCCCTGTGGGGTTGGGGTTCTGCCTGGCCCACCTGCCTTCCCCCGCCGAGGAGGTGGCTGATGCAGCCCCCCG
Organism: Grantiella picta; assembly: GCA_013397955.1. Lineage (NCBI taxonomy): Eukaryota > Metazoa > Chordata > Aves > Passeriformes > Meliphagidae > Grantiella > Grantiella picta. The sequence continues at coordinate 59,763 of VZRM01002797.1, forward strand.
GGCACTGCCTGTGAGTCAGGAGACCCTGAGGAGTCAGAAGTATCCCCAGGGAGGGAGGTAAAACCACCTGCAAGCTGCTGCTCCTCTGACATTTAAAGGGATTTTAGCCCAGCGTGGTTTTGGAGGGGTGAAACTGGGGGAGAAGCTTCCATAGGTGTCCTCGTGTCTCTGGGAAGTCTGTGATGCTGAATTCTTTTGGGGATGTGGAAAATTGGAGTCACCTGAGGTTTTCAGGAGGGGGAGTCGGGCCTCCTGCCACATCAAGAGCTTTTCTTTATCCTGTGAAAAAAAATCCTTCAGGATCAGTGATCAACCCAAGAGCAGCGTGAGATGGAGATTCCCTGGATTTAGCCACAGATCTGTGTCACTGAGGATGATTATGCAAATGGGCATAACTAAATCTGTGAATAATCTTTGTCCTTCGCAATTGCCGCCTGGATTATTTCATGCCTTCTTTAATCCCTCTGTCTCTGACTGAGAGCTTCCCCCACTGAAATTTCCTAGAGCTGGTGGCAAAGGGTGGGTTTGGATTTCTCAGAATTTCTGAGAGGTTTGAATTTCTTAGAATTTTCATTTCTAAAAAATTGAAAATGCTTGAACTGAGGGTTCCCACATAAAGGAAGACAAGTCTAAATATAAGGTAATGAAGAAAAGGCCTTCTTTTTTATTTCATATTGAGGAAATTGAGGGAGGAAAATTGTTTGGCCCTCGCCTGAATTTTTAAATTATTTTAGCACTAAACCCTATATTTCTGTTACTAAAGGATTTAAATTTAATCAGATAATCATGAAATGGTTTTGTTTTGGAAGAGACCTGGAAGATTGTCTAGTTCCATCTCCTCTGCCATGTTCAGGGACACCTTCCACTATCCCAGGTTGCTCCAAGCCCCATCCAACCTGGCCTTGGACACTTCCAGGGATGGGGCAGCCACAGCTTCTCTGGGAATTCCATTCCAGGGCCTCACCACCCTCACAGGGAGGAATTTCTTCCTAATACATAATCTAACCTATCCTCCTTTAGCCTTTTTTTTGCCCCAAATTAAACGGCGAACTTCAGTTGTAATCCAAATAAAGGTTCTCCTGTTGGTTAACGAGGTAGAGGGAAGACAAACCACCTCTAAATACTCCCAATAGTTGCTCAACCATGCATTAATTAGGTGTCAGATTTATCCCAAACATACAAATGTGATCATCAAGAAACAGCCAGAGGGAAAAGGAGGAAAAAAAAAAAAGAAAAAAAAAATGTTGTTGGAAAGTTTTGAAAACAAGCAAACTCTGTGTTTGCTGAGTCTTCCCCCATCTGCTGCATTTCACTCTGTTCTCACAGCCTTGAGTAACAAACCCCAACTAATTGCACAGTTTTGCCTGCAAATCCACAGCCTGGTTGTTTTTAACCACCTGGTTTTTTTTCTCCCAAGCATCTCTCCAGGGTGTAGAAAGCCCATAATTTTCCCACCTTCCTAATGCAAGCAGGAGTGGGCGGCATGGGGTTGTTGTGTCCATTAGGACAGGACAGGAAGATTTGTCCACAGATAATGTGGACAGCAGCAGCTGGCATCTGCTATGGATGGTGAAGCCTAAAAGTGAAACCTGAACTATTTTGGGGAGATTTCCAGGCCACACCCTCAGCAAGGTGATGGTTTTGGGGCTCTGGGTATGACCCATCATATATAAGGAGGATGTCATGGATTTTGGAACATTCTCCTTTCATTCTGAGCAACGTGGGCAGTGCAAGTTAACTTTCCCCCTTCCCGTGGTTCCATCAACACAAAAATAACAACCACAGACTCAGAATAATTTGGGTTGGACGGGACCTGAAAGATCATCTCACTCCAACTCCCTGCCAAGGGCATGGACACCTTCCCCTAACGCCGTGGGCCGAGGAGGGGTGGAATAGGCCTCTGCGTTTACCGAAAGTGTCTCTAAGGCTATTGAGAGATCACTTCAGCCAGCACTGCTTGGTGCTGTACAGAAAAGCCCTTCTCACACCCGAGCCGGTGTAAGGCACAGATTCTCACTCACCCAGAGAGCTGGATAGCTCAGGCGTTACCAGAGACAAAGAATTCAGAGGCTCAGTCAGCTGGATGTTCCAGACGTTTAATCTGAAGGGGTCCAAGGTGAAAAAGGGAGATCAGCCCCAGGTGTGTCCAGATATAGGGATCTCCTGGGGTCAGGGGAGAGGAGGCGGGGGGAATACCACAACCAATGGGAATGAGGGAGGGATGGAGTCAGAGATTAGGTTACAGTCAGGGGGACTTACAGTTTGGGGAAAAGACCATTTTGCTCTCCAGGGGGTGTACCGACTAGGGTGTTTCCCACCAGCGAGATACTGCTGTGCTGGGACCATTTGGCTCCCCAGCAGTTCCTGAGGTGGTATTATCCACCACCACATTCCCCTATCCCAGGTTTCTCCATACCCCATCCAGCTTGGCCTTGAACACTTCCAGGGATGTGGAGTTCAATCTCCTGATTTCTCAGCCTCCAACAAAGGGCCTGGAGTTTCATCTGAGAGCTTTTTCCTCCCTAAAAGGGAAGGTAACTGATAACGCATAGGGATTAAAAAAACCCAAACTTCTGTCAATTGAGTTTGAGAAATGCCAGCCAAGTATTGTATGTAGAGAAGGCTATAGATACCCAGGCTTAGAGGCAGATATACATTCCTAAAATAAAAACTATTCTTTCCACGAAACAGCACAAATATCTGTAAAACTGTGGACAGCCTTGCCAATAAATGATATTTTCCCAGCAGCAGTGGGAGTCTCTCTTGCTGGCAGGATTCTGTCAGGCAGGACACGCCAGGATGTCTCCTCATCACACTGACAACGTGAAAAATAATTGGGATGAAACCCCCACGCAGCTGCTGGGCTTCCCCCAGGAGGAGACACAGCCCACTCATGGGGTGGGTGGGTGTTTGCAATGTAGGTCATGGCAAAAAGCTTTGTTTTCTGAAGGCCACCTTCCTGCTGGGTGAGTGACAAGTGTCTTCCTCTGCAGCCTCAGCAAATTTGGCAGACGCCGTCACCTCCAGGGCTGTCGGATGAAAGCCAGGATTTTAGGACAAGAAAGAAGAGTTGAGTCTGTAAAACTCAGAGCTGGGAGAGAAATTGGAGAAAGGTGAGCAGTTAACACCTAAATGTTTTTTTTTTTTTTTCAGCTCGTTCTGGGGCAAGAACATTGCAGGGTCAGGATGTGGAGGAGTCACCATCCCTGGAGGTGTCCAAGAAATGCCTGGCTGTGGCACTCAGTGCCACGTGCTGGGTGACTGGGTGGGGATCAGTCAAAAGTTGGGCTCGTTGATTTTAGAGGTCTTTTCCAACCTAAAAGATCCTGTGATGCTGTGATTCTCAGCATGCAAACTGCCTGAACCTTTTCCATATGTGCAATGGAAAAGGTTCTAATGCTAGAGAAATCCTAAAAGTTTCACTCATCTGATTCCTTCACAGGGATGGAGCACTGAGAAAAAACTGAGAGAGTTGGAGTTATTTAGCATGAAAATAGAAGGATCTGGGAAAAACTTCCTAAAGCCTTTCAATACTTAAAGAGGGCTGATGAGAAAGAGAGTTTTTAATAGGATGTGTAGGGACAGGACAAAGAGTGATGGTTTTAAACTGAAAGAGAGGAGGTTTAGACTGGCTCTAAGGAAGAAATCTTTTATGATGGGAGTGGTTAAACACTGGGGGAGGTTTTCCAGAGAAGTGGTGGATTCCCCATCCCAGGAAACACTCAAGGTCAAGCTGGATCGGGTTCTGAGCAACATGACCTGGTTGAAGATGTCCCTGGTCATTGCAGGGGGTTGGACTAGAGGACCTTTGAAGGTCCTTTCCAACCCAAACCATTCTATAATTCTATTAAAAAACGGACTGGATGTGACCAGCTCAGATGGAGTGGTCTAAAATGAGATGAGGTGGATCCTAACCCAAATTCCTCCAAGTTAGTAATTCCAGGGACACAGTCCACCCTGATTCCTGCATTAAATTGGCAAGAAAGCAGCCAAGTCATGGTCCCTCCTAAAGATAGAAAAGAGCTCCCCTTCCCTGTTTCTTTCACAAAACCAAACCATTTTGCTTTTAAATGTCTTTTGGTTGCTGCAATCCAAGGCAGGACTGAGGTGGGCTAAATCCCGCCTGGCCTAAGAACTTCCAGCTGGATGTCACAAACCCCCACAACTGCTTAAAACTCTTCTCCAGGGGGCAAAGTCTGCAATGTCCCATCTTTCTGATGGATTTGATAGCTTGGTTATAAAAATAAGGATATGCAAATGCCTGATTTGACCAATTACCCATGGGCATCTTTGTTTTTCTTACATTCCACAGTTGATAAAACCCAGACACTGTGTTGGACACTCAGCTCTAAAACAAGATAATAAATAATAAACTCCTTGAAAAGAGGACTTCATTACTGAATGAGAAACTTGCAGGATTTATGGATCAAAATACTACTAATGAAAATAGTAACAATGAAAAAAGTAATAATAAAAAGAGGCACATGTCTTGGTTGATGGCACCTTGAATCACAGTTTTGCTTTTGTTCCTCGGTCATCCAGGTCCTGACCTCTCCTAGCTTCTTTTCTTTCTTGATGGAACTCCATGTCCCATTCCAAGGACCACCCAAGTATGAAGCTGGTACGAATCCTCAGGCACAGAGGGGAATCTTCAGGAAATGTGGTGAGCCCTAGCCCATCCAAGATGGATAAATTCTAATGAATGATTTGGGTGACCAACTCCAAGTGCTTCTGGAAATAACTAAAAGACACCTTCACCCCACTTCCTCAGGGTGCCCAGCTCCATCCAGGGAGATGCCTGCAAACTAAAAGAGGAGAGATTTCCATCAGATGTTAGGAGGATGTTCCTTACTCGGAGGGTGATGAGGCCCTGGCACAGGTTGCCCAGAGAAGCTGTGGCTGCCCCAGCCCTGGAAGGGTTCAAGACCAAGCTGGATGGAGCAACCTGGGTGGAATGAGATGGTCTTGAAGGTGCCTTCCAACCCAAACCATTTTGTGATTCTATTCCATGACTCCATGATCAGTAACTGCCTTCTTTCCCTGTAAACTCACCTGGAAAAGTCCAGACACATTTTAGGACACCAAAATCATGGGGGAAAAATTCTGTTTCTGGAGAAATCCTCTCTGTCCAGAGGACACACTCCAAACCCACCAGGAAATAGTAATAACCACTGTTTCTCTCCGGGATGTATTCCAGGGGTTATAAAGGAAGAATTTCAATGATTTCAAAGGCTACTTGAAGGCTGTTTCTTGTAGGGATGATTTGGGGAAGGGGCAGTGGCTTTGAGTCCAATCTGTTTAATTCAATCAACTACTAATTCAGACTACAGGATCTTTATTAAAGCTGGAATTGAGGATAATCTGTATTTAGAAGCAACTCCAAATGTCCCTTCTTTTGGCATCATCTCATTTCGACACAGAGAGAGCAAAAGCCACATTTAACCAGAGTTCTCGTGTAGGAATCAGAGACCTTCTGGAATTTACCAACAGCAGAGCTTAGATTGAAGATTTTCATCTCCCAGTCTAATTTAACATGGTAATAAATTGAACTAAGGCATATTTAAATGGTAATTAATAGAGTGTTATGGGCTTTTTAATTGATAATGTAGGAGTTCTGAAAATCCCAATATTATGTGCCAGACAGATTGATGTGAGGTCACATCTCTGAAGAGCATTTGGTGTAAAGCTCCAGCTCTGAGTCACTCTTGCCACTAAAAGTTTTCACTAAACCTAAATTCTTGTGTTAAAAACAGATGAAAAATGCCTGTTTTGTAAATTCAAAATTATTCTGGAGTTTGTCTTAGTTTCACAAATTATTCGGTCTCAGACAAACAAAAAACAGCAGGAAGCAGAAAATGTGTAGGAGATGCAGCCTCTCATCTAAAAAATATTTTGATTTTCTGATTGGAAATGACATTTATTCTATCAGAAGTAATTTTGAACATAAATCAAAATCTGGGCACTGAAGTGAAACATTCCCTTTGAGTGAAAACATTATCAACTTTCCAGTTTACCAGAGGAAAACAATGTTTGAACAGACTCAATGCAAAATAGGCTGTTGGGCTTTTCTTTCTGCTGCAGACCAGAAGGAAAATAATAAATCCATTTTCCACAAGGTCTCCTATTAAGGGCCTCCTATTATTAACTCCTGTCTGCGTTGGAAAATGTGTTTATCAGAAATGAAGGCACAGGATATGAAGAGACTTCGTGATACTTTAATAAACGCCCTAATAAAGTTTCCCAATTCCAGAAAATGTTTGAAAGCCTGTTTCTCCCTGGAACATCAATATTCAGAGCGGTTAGAAACTCTTTTCAGTATTCCACACACAATCCTTAATAAATTGGTCAGCCGGCAAGATGTGAAAGTTGCTGAAAATATCATAGCAAGTCAACAAGTTACGAAGACATCATTTTAAAATAACGCTGGGTTGCCCCACTTTTCCAGCTAGGTTCCTCAATATGTGAAAAATTTCCCAAGTTGTGCTCTGCCAAGATAAAATTCCCCCTCGAAACTTATGGAGTGGACTTGGAGGTGCTGGAGGAACTGGGATTTTCTGCCTCCTAAAAGGGGATTTACAGGCGTTTGCACACCTCTATTTCGGGTTCGCTGCTAAGTAGAGCACGAGCCATCCGTGCAGCACACGAGGGGGAAAACACATCCACGGTTCAGAGGGAAAGTAGGGAATGTCAGAATCTCGGCTGAGGAGATGAGAAAGGTTGTTTGCATTTTAAAATGCATGTCAAAATAGCTAAGGGTAGGTATCCACTGCAGAAATGGAAAGCAGATTTCGTGCCCAGATTAGTTTTTAGGAGCCTGAGAGCAGAGTTTGGGAGGGAAAAATCTTTTGTTTTTGTTTCCCTAACTCGGGTAAGGAGATTTTATAGCCAAAAAGGGAAACTTCTGCTTTATGCTGCAGGTCGGGAAATCAAATCTGTGAACTGCAAAACAATGGAAAAATAATCTTTTTGTTCTCAGTGATGTCTGGCGCATTCAACTTCACCTTGAGGGTTTATCTGACACTGATGCGGTCTCTTTGTTCAGCCCCAACAAACAAGTGAGATGTGACTCAATTTTGCAGAGCAGTTTCCATCTGAATGGAGTCTAAATCTGAGAGCCTAAATTTATGCAGGTTCTAGTCGGTTCTTGCTTGTTTACATGGCTTTTCTCATTCCCGGAAAAAACACTCTAAACTGATCTCCAAGAATTCTATTCACAGAGAGTGAAATTCCTGAGAAATTTACCCCAACATTCACTCACTTCACCATGAGGAAGACTTTTCACAACTTTCTTCCACAGGGAAAACTTGTGGCTTCTTGTGGTACCAACCACAGTCTTAGAGACATGGAATGGTTTGGGTTGGAAGGGACATTAAAGATCCTTCAGTTCCAACCTCCTGCCCTGGGCAGGGACACCTTCCACTGTCCCAGGTTGCTCCAAGCCCCATCCAACCTGGCCTTGAACACTTCCAGGGATGGAGCAGCCACAGCTTTTCTGGGAAACCTGTGTCAGGGCCTCACCACCCTCGCAATAAGGAATTTCTTCCCAATATCCAATCTAACCCTTCCCTCTGTCAGTTTAAAGCCATCCTCTGTGTCCTGTCACTCCATCCCTTGTCAAAAGTCCATCTCCGGCTCTCCTGGAGCCCCTTTAGGTACTGGAAGTGGATCTAAGTTCTTCCTGGAGGCTTTCCTTCTCCAGGCTGGACACCCCCATCCCTCCCAGCCTGGCTCCAGAGCAGAGGAGCTCCAGCCCTTGGAGCATCTCTGTGGCCTCCTCTGGAATTGCTCCAGTGCCTCCACATCATTCTGATATCAAGGTTCCCAGAGATGGAGACAGAATTCCGGGAGAGGTCCCTCGACCTTCTGATCACACATTATAGGTCTGAATATAGTCCAATGTCTTCTGTTTTTCCCATTCCAGGGTTCAGTAATTCTACACTCAATGAAGAGAATATTAAAACCATGAATGCTCAGTCCCTCTACATCCAATTTCAGGTTCCTAAACCTGTTCCTAAATTTGAGCAAGGGTTCTCCTACACAGACAAACTCTCTGGTGTTAAGGATTGGAGCATAAGGGATTGGAGCACACTGAGCTCTGTGCTCCTGAGCAAGCCAAGATATAAATTCAGCCCTTGGCTAAATCCTGAAAATAGCTGAGAGAGGACAGCATTAAAAAGCTTTAGATTAAGTCTGATTTATGTCTCTGCCTGTATTTGCATGCAAACTTAGGAGGAACTTTTGCTGAAGACAGGAAATTTGGAATAATGGGCATAGAGGGGAAATGTTAAACCAGGGTTCATAATAGAATCAGAGAATCAAAGAATCAGAGAATGGTTTGGGTTGGAAGGGACCTGAAAAATCATCCATTTCCAGCCCCCTGCCATGGGTAGGGACACCTTCCACTATCCCAGGTTGCTCCAAGCCACATCCAACCCCTTCAACAATTCCAGGGAACAGGGGAGGAGAAACAATTACTCCTACAACCTGTAGCTCAACTCTCCCTTTTCAACGCTTGGAATAAATCCATATTTGCTGGTGTGCAAACAGTGGGATGGTCACCACAAGCTACGCTGACATTCCTAGGCCACAAACCTACCAGTGACAAAGTTCTGGAAATTTATTCCAGCCAGTACTCCCAGTTTAGTCAGAACAGAGACCAGCAAGAGCTAAAAAATCCACAAAGAAAATTCACTGCCAATGCACAATACACAATTCAATTTCCAGAACTGCACTAAAACACCAAAAGCTGCTGCCTGCAATACTCAAAGAGCTGCTGTTTTAACTTTCCACTTGCGTCAGTGTCTGGTACCTTTTAAGATGACAGCTTATTTGTAACTTATTCAACCTGATGCCTCCTGAGCGCTGAAACGTGCCCCTGGGATGTTCTTTTTTCCCTTTTCCTCTCCGTCTCGCATTTTAGATCCCTCAAAAATGTCAACAAGTTCGTAATAACTTTGCTTTGCCTCACTACTCTGATTGCTCCCATCCCCGGGTTATTTACCAAGCGGAGGTGCTGCTGCAGAAAGGACAAACAGATTAAGGAATTCAGCACTTTGCTGTGCCAATAAGAAAATTGCACCTCTCCGCGCACGTGGAAAAGAAACGGGGTTGGAAGTGGCACAGCAGTCAGCCTTCTGCATCGTGGGGACAAGGAAGGAGAAAATAACCCCTTTCTCCTGGTTTTTAGGGAACATTGCAGTTTTCTGGCTGCAGAGAACATATCGCGGAAATAACAGTGTATTTTTATCTTTTACATTCTATTAGGCGTGATGGGGGAGCCACTGTTTGAGAACACTGCCTAAACACACATTTGGGCTGACAAAATTGAGCTGTAAACTGCTTTATGTAGAGGAAGAAGGGTTGTAACACCTGGAGGCACCAAAATTCTCCTATCTTTTGTGAATCCCAGGTTTGTAGTCAAAATCCATCGGCTGAGTGTTGCAGTATTCCCAGTGCACCTGGATTAGTGCATCTCAATATGGCAGTAAATATCCAATAGATTTAAGCTATAAGGATTTATAGATTCATGGAATGGTTTTAGTTGGAAGGGCTTTTGAAGATCATCTCATTCCAATCCTCTGCCATGGGCAGGGACACCTTCTTAGACCAGGTTAGTCCACAAAAATTTTTACCAACTGAGGCCACAGGTGTTGCAATGAAATATTGGAGAATTACAACAGCATGGAAGCTGACTTTCTAAAAAAATTTAAAAGTTTTAGAAGCTGTTTTGGGATTGAATTCCTCTTAACACATTTTCAGAAACTGGAGACCTTCCAAAGGAATGAGGACCCGTGGACATTTCATCAAATCCTTGTGGATTCTTTCCAACTCAAGATATTCTATAATTCTACATGGTAAATTCTGGACTGAAGAGTCCAATCTCTCAACAAGCAAAATCCCTGTTAACTCAGAGGTCACCAAAATAGAAAATTCAAAGTTAAAAATATCTCTCCAGCAGCAGATGACTTTGTTCCCTGAAAAGTAGGGCTCATCAAAGAAACTTGTTTGTTATCTGTTCAAGGAGATTTCATGTCTGGGTGATAAAGAAAGTCATGGCGATAAAACCTACTTTGGTTCCACTGGATTCTAACCAGGTACCTTCGAGACTGAAGCTGCTGCCACATAAAGAAACAAAAAGACACATCCTACATCAATTAAAACCTGTCTCAGTCCAGCAAATTCTAATTTGAATGGGAAGGGAAGGATTTGCAGTGATTTTTATCTTCATTGCTATCAGCTTAAGAGAAGATTCTGAGCAAATGTTGTTCAATATTTTTATCACAAGGGAGAATGGGTTGAAAGAGAGTGGGATTAGATGGGATTTGGGGAACTGTATGAACTTTAAGGTGCAAAATCACGTCAGTTAGGTCAAGTGGATAAGGACATTCTTTGTGTAGTTTTTCTGCATTTAGCAGAATATCTGCGATATCAACGAGGAAAAGCTTTATAATTGAGTTGTGCAAAAGTTATTCCTGAATCAAAGAGCTGTAAGTTGAATTTAGCCTTGAAATAACTATTTCCAAAAGTGGTTGTAATTACACCGAGAGTAATTTCAAAGTAGAGATAGTGGATTCAATATTCCCTGGAATCTCTGAGACAGAAATAGGAGAGTTAGCTGCAAATCAGGATTTACCATTCCTTGGTTCTTTTGAAAGACATCTTCTAAATGAGAAAAAAAAGCAAAAATCATCTGTATTTCCATGAAACCAGGAGTTTCCACATCACAGAATCTGCTCAGCAAATCTTACACTCTCATGCACTTCATTACCAGCTGGCAATTAGCAAGCCCATTAAATGCTGGTTAATGAGAATGCTAATTACACTGAGCAGCTGCAGGTGGCTCCCAGAACTCCCAGTTCTGGGGCAGATTCTCCATCTCACTGCCCAAGGCTGGGAAATATCCATTTTCCCAAATCCCCAGCTCTGGAACAGCCCTGTCAGAGCCATCTGCTCCAGAGGTGGAGAGGGCACAGCAGATAAAACACCCAGCTCTGGATAAATCCAGCAAAGGACCAACATAATGTGGGAAAAAGTGGTCCTGGCTTTGAGAAACACAGCTCTGGACTTGATCGATGTTCATGAAATCCCAATGTTGGGCACTGGTGCGGCACCTGAAATCCTGGGGTCGGGTTTGGGGTCTCATGACAAGAAAGACATTGAGGGGCTGGAGGATGTACAGAGAAGGGAACAGAGGTGGGAAAGGGTCTGGAGCACCAGGAGCAGCTGAGGGAGCTGGGAAGGCTCAGCCTAGAGAAAAGAGGCTCAAAGGGGATCTTCCAGCTCTCCAAAATTCCCTGAAAAGAGGGTGTGGTGAGGTGAGATGAGGGTCAACCTCTTCTCCTAGGTAACAAGTGATGGGACAAGGAGAAATCGCCTCAAGTTACACCAGGGGAGGTTCAGGTTGGATAATATAAAAAATTTATTCACTGAAAGAGTGACTAAACATTCCCCAGCTGCCCAGGGAAGAGGTGGAGTGAACACATCCCTGGAAGTGTTCAGAATCCAGGTTGACCTGGCACATTGTGGTGCGGTTGAGTGGACATGGTGGAAATTCAACTGGAGGTTGGACTTTGTCTTGGATGTCTTTTCCAACCTTAATGATTCTGTGAACTTGGGGAAAAAAAAAAATCTTCAATTCAAATGATTTGTCATTTTAATATTTTTGTAGCAAAAAGAACACAATGGGATGAGCGAGGTTGATTCTGGGAGAAGGAAATCATAATTCCAAGAATGCCTGTGGCAGAGCATGAATTGGTGTTCATTTGAGAGGAGAATTCAGCCATGGAGAGGCTGGATTGAAAAAGCAGTTTTCTTCTTTCATGGGTTTTCTTCCCAAAGATGTCATGCCTGTGGTTTGCAGTGCTGAAAGATCAGAGTTCATCCCAATTCTCCCCGTGTGACAAATTTCTGTCACTGTGGCAGCATTTGGAACCCAAAGTACAGATAAACCTGTGCAGCTTTTGATGTTAATTCCAACAGAACCTTCCAGTGCTGAAAGTTCAGCATCATTATTAATACAAAACCCTTTGAGTGCAGCACTCCACCCCCAGCCCTGCACTCCACACAATTCAACTTACTTTACTTTTATTTCATCTAATTACAAAGCATTACTCACGAGAATGACGGATTTTATTACTCACTATTATACAATTCCTGTACTCGCCCGTCCTAACAAAAAGGAAAATACAGAAAAAGAAGTTATTTGAGAAAAAAACACTCCCCCCTAATAACAAATGACTTAATTTTAAGAAAGAATTTTGATGCCAAGATACAACTTTTGCTGAATTTGCCAGTTTGGTTCAAACTCTGCCTGGGTTTGACATCCAATAAATGCCACATGAAGTAAATCTGTGGTAAGCTTCAAATTTGTCACTCTCGTGACTAATTCCCTTTAATTAGACTTAAAAACATATAAGAAAAATAATGTCATCATTTAAACTGAAGCCAGTGATGTATTGATTGGATAAGGACTTAACAGCATAAGTAATCTTTTAGAAAATGATTCAAGTGAGCATATTTTTAATTTCAGGCCATTTTCTTTCACTCTCCTGGGTCCCACTGTACATAACAGCAAGATGTTCCTTGATTTTTCCTACATCTCACAATTCACAGGTGCACAATGCTTTAGGGAATTCTGCTCATAAACACGGTCATTTCAAGCATATGAATTAAAATGATGAAATATTCTGATAAAACAAGGCATTTTGAAGACATCCACAAGAGAAACACTCCCTTTATCCCAGTTGTTTCGACCACATGGCTCTAACAGCAAAGACAATGGAAAAAAAACAATGGAAATTTATCCCCAGATAGCCAAGGAGATAAAATGTGACAAGGAAATTTGTTGGCATCACCTTTCAGTCACATCACTTGGGATCATCCTGTGTCGCTTCACAAAGTTAGAAGTTTCCAAGATTTCTTTTTGCTTACGTGGAAGAGTCTGAAAAGCTCCTCTCTGGGGGTTGAGGTGACTTTGTGAAGCTCTCTCCAGTTCAGAATTCCACTCTTTTATGTGAGAGTTTCCTTCTGCATCAATGAATTGCCCAAAATTGTGTCATCATAACCCAGATCTTTTTGAAGCCTCGCTGGAGTTTATTCTTCAGCATCACAATGGTCATGGGATCATCCACAGTGATGGAGTGTTGTCATTGTAGCTGTCATCCATGTTTACTTGAAAAGGAATTTCCTTCTCTTGTTCTGCTTTTTATACAGGAGTCTTAATGAAATTTTACGGAATTATCACTTGAGAGGGCCTGAGGAAAACATCAGATCCTGAAAAATTTGTCCAGATTTAAGCCATTCTTCAACTCAGAGCAGCCTGGGATGGCTGGTGAGTCTGTGGGATCTTTCAAGTAATTCCCAAAAATCTTTTGCAAGCAGTTACTCCACCCAATGAAGTTGGGATATTCAAAGACCTTTTTTGGGAAAAGGGGTAGGAAATTAAACCATGTTGGGAATTCAGTCTTAGATTTTTTTTTTTCTCCTTTCTTTATTATAAAAAGAAGTTAGTCCTACTCATTAATCCTATGCTAATGAACATCATCGTTAACATCTGAGAGATGTCCTGAATTACTGAGGAAAGCAGTGCTCTTCCCCCCGTGTCCATTGCCAAGAACTGATTTATATGAATTCGTTAAGAATCCAGGAGAGCAGGGATAGACCTGAGACCTGTAGCAAGCCAGAAGTTTGAGATTGGAGCTCCTTTGGAGGTGAAACTTGGAATTCCTCAGCAGCAGTTCCCCAATGTGACAATTAATAACACAAAAATAATGAGGAATTATTAAACTGGTATTACTTATTATGGAACAACTAGCAGGAAATCTTAGGAATACCAGGGATGCTGAGCCCACCAAAGCAGATGGATGTGCTGAGTACCAGTTCTTGACCAGAGGAGGGAAGGCCAGGTAACTTTAGCTGATTATTTTCTTGTGTTTTCCACTGTTTTTCAGGAGCTGGGGTGAAATATTACCAAGCCTGTAAGATTTTCCAGTGTCAATCATCCATTTTATTGCATCCAGTCCATTCCTTTTTACCTTTTTTTTTTTTTGTCATACAGTGGCAGCATCCTATGGAAACACTTGGTAAGGATGCTGTAACAAGATAAAAACACTGTTTGTTTAGGCTGTGGAATCATCTTAGAGATTTATGTCTTTAATTCTGAAATAATTTTTCCCCATGTTGTCCCCTTGTCTAATAAATCCATGGGACAAAATCTGACTGTGACACTCAGGACTTTTAGAAGACTTCAGTGCCTTCTGCAGAAATGTCTTTGGAGCAATTTTGGCAGTGAATTGCCAATGCATTTTGGGTCTCCCATCCAGGCTTCTCCAAGAGAAATGTCGTACAAGATTAGGCAAATCAGTTAATCCATAAAGCTGATCAGATGGATTTCTTGTCATTGCCCACAGGATTTCTGGTGATTGCCACATTCATGGTTCCTTCACTGATTAAAAAAAAATAAAATACAAAACACAAAAAACCCAAAACTTGTCAGTTTATTTCTAGTTTGAATTGCAGCGTTAACTCATCTTGCCTCCAAAGAAGAGTTTTACTCATGTAGTTGAGTAAATGGAAGATAATATTCCAAAGAAAATAGGGATGTCAGCTCCAAGTCAAGCCCTGCTCAGGCCCAGTGCCAGCAGACCAACTCATTGGAGTTGTACAAATGTGTAGAAATGGAGTTGTAAAAAATGTGATCAACGCATTGGAGTTGTATGGTGAACCCTGAATTAATAAATATTGATTTTGACTTACACAAGCTGCTCCTGGCAAGAAATGGAGTTTGGCTGGTTTGAAGCTCAAGCTGCTGTCCAAGACAGTGGACAAATCTTCTTCATACTATTCCATCCTTTTCTTTCCCTTAGGTTTGCTTCCCAAGGATATGAACACTGATTAGATCTGGGAGTTTCTTGCACTGTGGGGCACAAAGGCGATGGCTCTGCTGATGATGTTTTCAAGAGGATTTGCTTGCACTGCCAGCACATATTAATATGCACAAAATATGTGCATTATTTTGTGTATTAATGCACACTTTTCAGTTGCAAAACCTATCTCTGGATTCTTCAAAAATGACAGAATTGGCTGTTTTTATCCCTGCACTGTTCTCATGCCCAGGCAGTATCAGGAACCTTTTGTCCGTGAGACAAAGAAAGGTGAAATTGTGTCCTGGAAATATCCCAAAGCCACCACAGGGAAAGGATGTAGTGCTCTGCTGAGGCAAAAAAATCTTCTGGATTTAGGTCCTAACAGCCAACATGTCTTCTTTTAACTTTTACACAACAATTTGTTCCCTCAGTATGGAACAATTTCCAGAAATAATCTTATTCTCAGGCAAAGCACAATGGGTCCCACTCCTCACAAAAGGTCTTGACCCCTCCTTTATTTCCTCCAAGTGCACTTTTATGAATCAATCCACTCCTGGGAATGCTCAAATGTGAACAGAAGCACCATGGGAAAAGGGTGAGGAGAAGTTGTTTCTCAGCACAAATGTCAACATAATTGTCTGAGAGTTCCTTCTCCTGGAGAATCCGTAAGAAGAAAGCAGTTCTTGGATGAACGGCTGGATTTAGAGCTGGTTGCAAACGCATCAGGAATGACAGGAAGTGGGGTGAGCCAGAAAAAAGGGAAATGTCATCCTCTAAAGCAGATGGAATTCATGGTGAGGGGTGACAAGGCACCATGAGCAAGGAGACTCTGTCCCCACAGTGTGTCATGTTACAGATCTGTCATTAAACCCCTCCTATGTCTCAACCTCTTTCATTGGATGAAAACAGCTGAGAAAACCTGGGAAAACCCAGACCCATCAAATGATGATTCCAATTATCAGTGGCCCACATTGCTTTCAAGTAGTGGCAAAGAAAATTCCCCTGGGCATCAATTTACAACTCACCTGGTCTGACAGTAAAACAAAACCTTGGCCAAAAAAAACCATCAGGAATTAATGAATTTATTGCATCTGGCCATCCATGTCCTCTTTTTCTCTGTGGTGACCAGATCCAGATTTCTGATCAGAAGGATAAAGGACAAGAAACAGTCCTTAAATAATGAAGTGCCTCGTAAAGATAGTACTTTGCTAAAGGCCAGCAGTCAGAGTATGAATATCGAGTCTGAGCGACCTGGTCTGGTGGGTGAATCGCCGCCCATGGTGGAGGTGTTGGAATTGGGAGATCTTTAAGGTTCCTTCCAACCCAAGCCTGTGCATGATTCTGTGATCTGTGCTCCTTCTAATTAATCTCTTCCTCTTTAGTTCTCTAGAATCACAGAATGGTTTGGGATGGAAGGGACCTGAAAAATCATCACGTTCCATCCCCCTGCTATGGCCAGGGACACCTTCCACTAGCCCAGGATGCTCCAAGCTCTGTCCAACCTGGCCTTGGACATTTCCAGGGATGGGGCAGCAACAGCTTCTCTGGGAATTCCATTCCAGCTCCTCACCACCCTCACAGGGAAGAACTTCTCCCCGATATCCAGTAGAAATATTCACATTTTCTGGACATCTGATGGTTTCCTTAGTCATGGGGTGATATTTCTGCTTTCTCCCAACTGAGGCTGCAGTTGGACTCGCAATTTCTTTCTCTCAGCCAGTGTAGATGTGGAGTTATGTTTATTCATGTCACATTCTAATGTTTTTCTGTCTTTTCCTACACTCTATCCCCCAGTCCTTGGTTTCCTAAGCAATATAACAGGAAAATAACTCATGGGAGAGTGAGTTTGTTGAGCGCAGACACTAAATCCACGTGAGAAGGAAATGCCAAAACCTGAATAACAGCAAAAAGAAAAAAAAATTATCCAAACACAGAATCACGTCCAAAAAACCTGGAAAACAATTTTTAAAAAGGATATATCCAACAAAATCTTCAAACATACCACCCCTACCATCCAACAAGCAAGACCAATTAGCCAAACTGCAATTCATTAGCAGAGAGAAGAGAAAATATTCTGAGGTTTCATTCCTGGCACGGGAATGCTGGGCAGGATGCAACCCCAGCCAAGAGAAATATGAGTTTTTATGTGGAAAAAGACAGCAGGAGATGAGGAAGCAGCTCCTCTGATGGATTTCCTGATTACCCAGAACCCCCCAGAATGTAAAGATTGGTATTTTTATTCTTTTCATGGATCTCATTTACAGAGCTGACAGGATATTTCACCTCCAGCACAGGTTTCTTTGAACTGATTCTCTTTCTCTTTTAACTTTAGCTTCTCTCTGATCTCCACCATCAATTCCAATATTTACAAGACCTCATTCTGCAACCTGGTCAATGACAAAAGAATCCCCAATAATGAACTTTAGGCAGCATTAAAGAATCTCAGTGATTCTCCAGTGAAATTCCTGTCTCCTGAAGTCTCAAGGTCAGCGACTGAAGGCTAAATGACACTTGAAGAGATGCTTTTCCACCCTAGTTTCCTCGAGAAATAAACTTAAGAAAGTGTTTTTGCACACGTGAGCAAATATGTGGATTTCTGTTTCCTCACTGGTCACCTGGATCTATCAAGGAGGCAGAATTTCCAAATTAGATAATTTTCTTCTACTAATTTTCTTCTAGAAGCTGGGTTTGAGTGAGCACAACCCTTATTAGATATCAGTGACCATCACAACCCTTTGTGTCTCTTCAGAACTGAACTGGAAATCAGCGCAGTGCTGCTTTTTGACCATTATAAAATTAAAAACGCAGCTGGAACACTGCAAGGAAAATAAAAAATTATGAACATTGTCCATTTATTTATATATATTTCATCAGAGATTGTCCAAGCATTTACAAAGGAGGAAAAGATGTCAGACAAAACATATGGAAAAAGGAAGATTCTTACCCCTATTTTAACGATAGGCAAGAAAGATGCAGAACTATTTTGTGATTTTTCCAAGGTTATGCACTGACAGCCAATGGAGAATGCAGCAACTCTCCGGAAACTTCCCAACAACCAGGATAAAGCAGGAGAATTTTTTCTCACTTTTGGATCTCATTTTCCATTGCAAATGGATTTATCTGAATGAATTACAGCTCCAGCCAACATGTTCTGATAAAATACCAAAATGTGGCTCCATATTTTGAAGAAATAAGTACCTTTAGCAGCTTTTGAAACATGAGAGAGAAGGAAAAAAAAACTTTTCCTTTTCCCTCATTTCCAATTCAGTGGAGGTCTGAGCTGAAGACTCCAGGAACTTAACTCCAAGAAGAAAAGCAAAGCAGAGACAGCAGCAGAATTCCCTTTTTGTGTTCCAAAGGCTCTTGAATTGAGCATTTCTTGGTCTCAGCTTTTATAGGACGTCCCAAACAGCACCAACTTCCAGTGACACCAGTTCAAGCCCGAGGTCTGCTAATAATGCTTGGATTTGACTGGATTGGGATCAAGCCCAGGAAAAAGGTCGAATCATCACCCTGGGGGTGTTTAAAAGCAGTGTAGATGTGACACTTAGGGACATGGATTAGTGGTGGAGCTGGCAGGGCTGGGGAATGGTTGGATTTGATGCTCTTGGAGTTCTTTCCCAAACTAAACAACTCCATGATTTTGCGATTCTTTACCCCAGAAAACCCCTTAGCTCAGCCGCCCAGTTTATCCCTGTGGAGCTGCAGTTGATAATTTGCAGCATCGCCACCCCATGTCTCTGATAAATATTCCACCCAAAAGGCTCTGTCAGATAAGTTGTTATCAATTAAAAACGCAAATTGTATTTTTTTTCAGCATTAACATTGCAGTGGCAATGCGGGAGCAGGTCTGGAAGAAGGAGTTTCCTCAGAGAGGAAGCGACAAAAATCAAAATCATGCTGTTTTTCTTTTCAGCCTTTAGAACTGGAACAGAGAACTGAATGTGGAAACTTCAGCGATCTGGAGGGCAAAGGCAGCACCTCTGGATTGTGTTTGTGATCATCTAGATAATTGTGTGAGGGATTCCTTGTGTGTCAGGTGACTCAAACCAGCTTTAGCACTAGGGAGAGGTAGAATCCTAAAATCCTGGAATGGTTGGAAGGCACCTGGAAGATTCCATCCCCCTGCCATGGGCAGGGACACCTTCTGCTATCCCAGGCTGATCCAAGTCTCATCCAACCTGGCCTTGGACACTTCCAGGGATGAGGCAGCCACAGGTTTCTGAGAATCCCATTCTGGGGTCTCACCACCCTGCCAAGGAGGAATTTCTCCCCAGTATCCAATCTAAACCTTCTCTCAGTGGGAAGCCATTCCCCCTTTTCCTGTCATTCCAGGCCCTTGCAGGGATTCCCAAGTCTCACAGTTGTTTCTCAGCCACTCAGTGATTCAAATCATTTTGTTCAACAAAAAATGTAGAACACAAAACCAAATTATTAATGATGCATTTAATGCTAAACTGTCTCCTCAGCTGAATTCACCTCTCTGCTAAAAGCCTTTCTCGATGGAAAATGTGGAAATTCACAGAACTGTGGAATCACTGAGGTTGGAAAACATCTCCAAGGTCATCGAGTCCAACCTGTGACCGATCCCCACCTTGTCACCAGCCCAGAGCACTGAGTGCCACATCCAGGCATTCCTTGGACACATCCAGGGATGGGAACTCCAAACCTCCCTGGGCAGCTCATTCCAATGCTTGACAACTCTTTCCATGGAGAAATTCCTCCCGATTTCCCATAATTGAAATCCTTCCAGCTACTGTCAGATGGAGATTGGGTGTGTAATGTAATGTTATTTCTCCCTTCACTCCATCTCCATTTCTATCTCAGCAACAAAATGAAAAGAACAGAGAAATTTAAAATTTAAAAATAAGTGTTTTGAGACCCTTCTTTATTTTGGCCATTTTGAGAGCATTTGTTCAAATCCAGGTTCAGGTATTCGGTATCACACAACATTGAGGTGACATAACTCTACTGAGAGACTTATTTTTCCCCTCAACATCTGACTGAAATATCTATTTTTTGTCTAACACATGTCTGGTTTTGGCTGCTTTTCTCCCTTCCAATTTCCTGTAGAAAAAAAAAAAATAAAAAAGGTAATTTTTTATACCGTTTTATCTCCTTCCAGATTTATAACAAGTCTTATTTTGTCAGCAGAGTATGAGAAGCAACCACATTCTGCAGATGGTGTAAATTGAGGAATGCCTCATAATTCCTTCTTCAATGTGTAAAATCTTCTCCAGAGCAGACTGTCCCACTCCCACTCCTGGATTTCAGGAGAATTTAATCTTTAGTATTACACTTGCTAATGGAAAACCATGGAAGGAATTCTTTTCATCATTAAAAAAAATAAAAAGTGAATTCCATTATAATGTAAACACTCAGATAAATCACACCCGTTTCAGTGGCAATTTTGTTGTGAAAAACATCCCAACCAGCAATTTAATAAAGAGTTTTGCAGCTTGTTTTGATTTTTCAGAAGACGAGCGTTTTCACTTCTCTTTGAGAGGCTGGATTTCTCACTTGTTAACTTCACACTTCCCATCTTTTTGCTGTGGAAACACAAGAAAAAAAGAAGTGGAATGAAAGTGATTTTTATGACGCTTTGCCAATGCTACTTCTTTCGGTTCCCTTCATTTTTCAAGGGAAAGGATAAGGGCTAATATAAAAATTAAGGCAAAATAATTGGCATAACTTTGAATTAAATCCCTCGGAAAAAGCTAAACTATTAGGCACTTCAAAGAAAACCTTTCTCTGTTTGCTTTCTCTTCATGAAATCCAAACGAAATGAAACTATTCATTAGCACCTGACGTGGTTTTACTGCCTTGTATTCCATTTGTTCTTTCTTCCTGTTCCTGTGTTCTTCCCTAATAAATTATACAGCCAGCAGATAATTTCAATATCATCTGTCAGGAGGAAGATTTGTTAAAATACTCCTAATTTCAGCAAAAGGAGAGTAGAAAAAGGTGTGAGATGGGTCATTCCTTCACAACCCTGATTTGGTATCAGAATATCCACATTGGTCCTGAGCTCCAGGAAGGTTTTTTCAGGAAACCAACAGTGGGTTTTTCTGGTGCTGTTCAGGAAAAGGAATTTGATGATCCTTGAGGGTCCCTCCCAGCTCAGGATACTCTATAATTCTGTGATTCTGTTGCTACGATTGTCTGATTTAGGGTAAGTATTTCTGACAAATGTGATTCCAGCTGGAAAAAGTCCCTGGAGGCTCCTTGCTCCACCTCTGGAGAGAAAGGTAATGAGATTGTTGGAGTTTGGGATATAATCTCCACTCTACACCTGCACAAGGTGAGACAAACAACGTCCTACACGCAGAGGAGGCTCTCTGGAGGTTCTTCATTTAATCCCAGAATGGTTTGGATTGAAAGGAATCCAATTCCAACTCCTGCCATGGGCAGGGACACCTTCCACTACCCCAGGTTGCTCCAAGCCCCATCCAACCTGGCCTTGGACACTTCCAGGGATGGGGCAGCCACAGTTTTCCTGGGAAACCTGTGCAATTCCAGTCACAGGGAAGGATTTATCCCTAATATCTCCTGCCCTCTGGCAGTGGGAAGTCATTCCCTGTGTTCTGGCACTCCAGACCCAAAGTTCCTCTCCAGCTCTCCTGGAGCCTGGGAAGAGACTGGAAAGGTCTTCAAGGTCTCACTGGAGCCTTTTCTTCTGCAGGCTGAACAATCTGAAATCTCTTTCATTATTAAAATAAAGGGGATGAGTGTGGGGAGCTGAGATCTGAACTCGGGTGACAAAAACCCAGCCCTGGGCTTGTTTGCCTGCCTTTCCAACTGTTCTGTTGCTTCCCTCCTAAAAACGTTGCAGGAAGTTAATTCCATCAGGGATTACCTGAGGTTTGCATTTCCAAAGCACGTGCTTTCCAGCAAAACATCCAAACAAAACCACCTCTCCCTGACGAACACGTTCCTGTAATTACATCTTCCAGCAATTCCTTCACTGTTCTGTCCCTTCGCTGAAGGCAAAGAGAAGCAAATCAGCCCTTTCTCCTGCCAGCCCTTCCTGTTCTCTGACTCACCGCCACGAGAAGGTTTGGATTCAGGGTCCATCCCCCCGGAAAAGGAGCTGGCGCAGCTGCAGGATGCCTCTGGAAGTGAGGTGGGAGTGGGAGGCTTGTGATTGTCAAAATACAATTAGAGACACGCTGCCAATTAGCAGGTGTCCCACTCTGCCAGGAGCTGATGAGAGCAGAAGAACAGGAAACAGGTTTGAGGGATGATGTAAGAGGAGAGGTTGTTATCACCTGTGCACGTCGGCAGGTAATTAACCCGGTAATTAACAATCGTCATAGGAATGATTCACAAAGAGGAAATTAAGAGGGGGGTTTGGCTTCGCGATGGGAATTACTTCAGCTCCCAGCAGTCCAGAAATGAGGGAAGATTCTGGCAGCTCCTCCAACCATCCCTGCTGTAATTAATGTATAGAACGGAGTTATAATGAGCCACTAATTAGGCTTTTGTGTACAATTCTCCTCTTGGAAAGGAGCAAGGGTTACATCCAGCAGGATTAGGTCACCTCAGGAGGTGAATCCTTGGCACAGGTTGCCCAGAGAAGCTGTGGCTGCTCCACCCTGGAAATGTCCAAGGCCAGGCTGGATGGGGCTTGGAGCAACCTGAAACAGAGGAAGATGTCCCTGCCCATGGCAGGAGGGTGGAACTGGATGATTTTTCGGTCCTTTGCAATCCAAACTATTCTGGGATTCCGTAATTATTACATTGCATGAGTTTTTCGGAGGGACTTCTCTCAAACTCTGCTACCCGTGCCTCACAAGTGGAACAGCTGCACCAGAGAATGGAAACAAAAATCAGTGCAGAAAAAGAATTCCCCCCATTAACTCTTCTCCCTGCCAAGGAGGAAGAAATAAAGGTAAAACAGCACCTGAGATAGAGCTAAACTCTTCCTTTTGACTCAGAAGTGCTTTTTAAAGTTAGTCCATCTATAAAAAAAACAACTGCTTATTTTATACCAAGGCAATTTTTTTCAAAATTAAAAACTGCTATTTTGAAATTAAGGGTGAAAAGGTTTAACTCAGAAAAATGCCAAAACAAAGGGGTTTGGCATTTGCAAAATGGAACTTTTTGTTTAGAAAACATATAGGGGAAATATGCTGACATTTAAAATATATTCCCACATGAATGGCTTGCAATGCTAAAAGTGCTAAATTCCGCCTAATTCCGTAAAGATTTCCATGCCTGCAAGAATTTATTTTTATTTGCAACTGTTGGGTGCTGAAATGAAATATAGAAAGACCCACGTTGGCTCTAAATGAATTTATAATTAGCTTTATGATTGTCTACCAAAGTTTGGTATTAAGAACAGTGTTCTGCTGCACTGTCCTGCTGGGCAGCCAGAAAATATTGAAAAATCATGGGATTTTGGAATATCCTGAGTTGCAAAGGACTCACAAAGATCAGAGTCCATTTCCTGGCCTTGCTCAGGACATTCCAACAATCCCACCTTGAGCCTGAGAGTGTTTTCCAAACACTCCCCTTCCCTGGGAGCCTCTTCAGTGCCCAACCATCCTCTGGATGAAAAACCTTTTCCTAATATCCAACCTAAACCTCCCCTTAAAAAACTTCTTGCCTTCATAGCAAAACTATCTGTATCAATCCCACTTTCTCACCCGCAATTCCCTGTTAATTCCTGATACACACAAATTAAACAAATCAATTCAATGCCAAAGTATTGCCTGGACTGGAATGCGGAAGGAACTCATAAAATTTTGGCCAAGATGTAAAACCTGGCATTAGAAATAACCACATTTCCCAGGGGTTGAAACAACTGATGTAATCCCCACCTACAAAAGATGAGATAATAAACATTTGACTCTTTATATCTTGGAAATTACTGTGTGGCTCCCTGGAAAATCAGTATTCCATGGGAAAGAATGAGTTTATGGCAAATATGGATTATTGGGAAAGAGCCAAATTGAGTCTGTAAAGGCAGATGAGCTGCAGTTCAGGAATAGCAAGAGTTTGCTGGAAATCCAGTGGGGAAAAAAAATGTTTGGATTTCCAAAAAGCCAAAATTTCTTCAGAAATTCCTTCAAAATTGAACACTAAAAAATATAATATGCTACAGGGCTGGAGAGGAAATTCTGTTTAAAAGGGAAAGTGGGACTGAATGGCCACTTTTCAGGACACAGAAGAGTGGGGTGGAATTCCAAGGTGGAGCTCCAGAAGGATCTCACAGGGGTTTGAATTAAATGAACAGGAAAGTGGCTGTTGAGCCCAGGTTGGATGCATCCCTAAATAAGCTGGTCTAGATGAAGAAAAGCAAATATGTGTCCATGGAAATTCAATTTAAACCTTACCTGCACACTTCCGTCCTCCAAAGTGTCCATGAGAACTCAGGAAAGACATCCTGGAATTGCCGTTGGAAGTACCCTGAAATTCCAAGCTTTGTGTGCCACAGCAGCCAAAAATGCTGGCAAAAACGCGGGGATCACCAAGGATGTTTTTGGAAATAAGACAGAGGGAGGGATTTTGTTGTTACACAGAATTTTTATGCCCTCATATATGAGGTTTTGTGTGTAGTTTGTTCTCCGCCTCTCAAAACAGACCCAGTTGAGATAAGAGAATGTCCAGATAAAGTAAAATAATCAGCAATGTGGAGCATCTGCCTTTAGAGGAGGGACCGAAAAGGATGCAGAGACTCTTCAGTCTGGAGAGAAGAAATATGGAGACTTGGAGGACTGAAGGTGACAAAATCTTGAAGAGGGTAGGATAACCAAATGGGGACTTGTTTTCAACAAAATTAAAAACAGGAAAAAAGGCCAAATTACTTCTTAATCCAGCAGACAGAGCATGTGACTCTCTGCTGTCCCTGGTAGTGGAGTCAGACAACAAAATTTAAGATAAAAGTTGCTCAAAAAAAAGTGGAATTGGCAGAATTCTTCCCTCTACCTCCCCTAATACAATAGCTGGGGATTCATGGGAATAAACTGCAGAAAGAGGATGATGATTTTTACCCCCTTAATTTCAAATTTCCCTGCTGGACAGGGAATCCTGTGATAGAAGAACAGAATTGTGACCTAAAAATTAATTTCTTACACCCTTCTCCAAGTGCTGGGTAACAGCATGACACACAGGCTGTTTATTGAATTGTTAACAAGCACTTTCTGCCGAGGTTTGATGTCACGATTTCCCTTTTTCCCCATTTGAATATGGCTTATTTTTAAAACCTGATTTCATCTGAGCACTGGAGTGACCCAGTTACAACAATGGGAGGGTTGTGAACACATGAGTAACAAGGGTGTTCAATTGTTCCCCGTGGTTATAAGAAGTTGAATTAATTCAGGAACCGCTGGTGAAATATGTATCAAACAATCTATTAATCATTATTATTTCTAGGTAAAATTTGAATAAACACCAGAATAAATGACCCAGATTTCAGTGTCTCTGCATGAATTTTGTACTTTGGGTGTTTAAATTTGGGAAACATAGGACTCTTTAACCCATTGGTGTGCAGACCTTGGGAATTCCTTCCATAGGCTGCACATTCCGCCTTTCAGCTCAGACCTTTGGTTGGTACCTGTGATTAATTTTATTATTTCGTGATCACCAGTTCATATTCACAAATTTAGTGGATTCGACTCAAGCCTTCTCAATTAAATCTGAAAGAAAATTAAAGTAAATCAAGTCCGAGTCCACTCTGAATAAAGGCAGGTCCACTTGATTGTTCAATATGTTTATAAACTTCCAAGCCACATTTCCATGTGAGTGAAGTTCCTGATGGTGCCTCCTAAACAAGTTCTTGGACATAATTATATCTTGCTGAAGCCCATAAAACACTAAAAATTATTAAAATGCA
The DNA here is from genome assembly GCA_013397955.1 of Grantiella picta. Classification (NCBI taxonomy): domain Eukaryota; kingdom Metazoa; phylum Chordata; class Aves; order Passeriformes; family Meliphagidae; genus Grantiella; species Grantiella picta. The sequence continues at coordinate 85,464 of VZRM01002797.1, forward strand.
ATGACTGAGTAGAGAAAAACGTGAAATTTTTGATTTTATTGTGCCTGGGAAGAGTGGATTTAGCTTTGGATGGAGGACAATCAATTGTGCCTCCTAACCCTGCACACCTTGCACAGCCCAGATGGAGCCACACATCCTGAAGCAGCTTTTCCAAGGCTATAAATTGGCATAATTGAGGCCACTGCTTCACTCCCACCAGGAATTCATCCTCCCATTGCTGGTCTGCACTCAGTGCTCCCTGAAGAGACTGAAAAACGTGATCCAGGTGAAACCCAGCTTCCCCAGAAATCCCAGGGAGCAGCAAACCCATCGCTTGTTTGGACAAATTAGGATGGCAAGCAAAGGACTGAAAGTAAAGGTCGAACAAAAACCCACTGGAAAACAGATGGTGATTCTTCAAGGAAGCGATTTTGTTGTTCATCCCCTCCTGCAAGAGCAGAAGCACTCGGAGTTTGGAGTGTGGATCTTGGCTCTCCACCAAATTTCTTCCCGAACTATTTTGCTCTTCTCACATTAAAAGCATCTCCAGGGGTTCTGTTTGAACATCATCAGCATCAGATTATTCCTCAGGGCAGTCCAGCCTCACTTGCAGTTGTCCACACCAGGACATCCAGAATGTATTTCCCTATTTTCCTGCCCAAGGAGAGCAGGGCACGAGATATAAAGAAGGGAGAAGCTTCCCCTTGTTTCTTTTTTTAACGCAGTGTCAGGATGTGGTCAAAATGCCCAGTCTGGGGTAGGACTGCAGTAGAGATCTAGAATAAACAGTTCTCAAGTTTTAAAAAAACCCCAACATCCTCCCCACACAGTATTCCTGTCATCAGCTATGCTCTGTGAGTTATTCAGCACAAGAAAATTTAAAGGTCTGGAGTTCTTCTCCAATCCTAACTTCAGCTGGGATGACAGAGCCTGACTCCATGTTCCCACAAAGCAGAGTGGATTAATCCCAACTGCCTTTCACAAAAGGTTTACAGCTGGTTTTAACTCCTAAACTACCCCTGGGTTTGTTGGTTTGGGGTTTTTTTATCCCATGCCATGGTCCTGTCTATGTATCTATTTCAACACAGGCATTTAATCCAGTTACATCCCATTTATCTCACCGTTCAGGGGGTTTTCTCAAGCTTGGATTTTACCCTGCCCTGCAATTAAAACCAGCCAAGGTGACATCCATCAATCTCTGCATCCCACAACACTGTCCTGACAGAGCATTTTGTCCAATATCCCATTTCTCCATCTTAAAACAGGACTAGTCCAACCCTTTGGATGGAGAGTGTCTGTAGAGACATCATTATTTCTACTTCTATTTTTTATTTATTTAATAATAAATACATTTATGATAAATTTATACAAATTTGTTTTAAGACAGGGTGCTTAGGATGGCCATAATTAAGTGAGTAATTAAGCCTACATGGATCAATGGTTTCCCCCACAAAGCAATGTAAGGAAAATGCAGATGGGTGAAAGTTGGAGCAACAAATAAAGTGTTTCAGTGTTTCAACATACTCTAATATATTGCAGATGAAAACTGTGGGCTCAGAAATGCTGAAAGATTTCACTTGGATCCTTTCAATGTGTTTGAACTTTTGGTTTCTAATTATACTGGTCCTTTAAATGTTGCTGTGAAGAAAAGGGTGGTGAAGTTAAATACAGTGGATGAAAATGTCTCATTGAAACACAGCAATAATTTAGGCATGAAATAAAGTCCTTTAGACTGACACCAACCTTTTTTTCCCCTCATTTGGTCAAGTTTGCTCTGCTCGGTTTTGGTTTGCTTTCACCTCTACCCATTGCTTTCCACCTTTCTCTCACCTCCACTCAAACCTTTTCCCTCCTTTGGTCTGCTCCGTTTTGCTCTACAAATCCTTTTGCCCCCAGCTGTTTTCTTGCCTTCACTGCTGATTTTCATTCTTTATTTCTCCGTTTTCTCACTGCAACTTCTCCTTCTCCTTCTCCACCTCCTTCTCCACCTCCTTCATCTCCTTCTTCTTCATCTCCTTCATCTCCTTTTCCCTCTCCTTCTCTGCCACCTCCTTCATCTCCTTCTTCTTCATCTCCTTCAAATCCTTCATCTCCTTTTCCCTCTCCTTCTCTGCCACCTCCTTCATCTCCTCCTCCTCCATCTCCATCTCCTTAATCTCCTTCTCCCCCTTCTCCCCCTTCTTCCCCTTCTCCTCCTTCTCCTTCTCCTTCTCCTTCTCCTTCTCCTTCTCCTTCTCCTTCTCCTCCTTCATCTCCTTTTCCCTCTCCTTCTCTGCCTCCTTCTCCTTCTCCTTCTCCTTCTCCTTCTCCTTCTCCTTCTCCTTCTCCTTCTTTTCCTCCTCCTTCTTCCTTGTACATCCCACCCACTTCACTGCCTCTCCAGCCCTTTCCAAAGTCCATTTCCAAACCGATCCTGATCATGTTGAGGGAGTCAGGTCTCTTCCCCAACCTGGGTGACCCAGATGTGCAAATTCCAGACCCTTTTGCTGCGATTCCCACCCATTGGCTCGGGTAGAAACACCCGAGGATGGAGCGTTGGATAACGTGGACATTAAGGTGTCCACAACACCAATGACATCCTGGCCTGTGACAGCAAAACTGTGGCCAGGGGGAGCAGGGCAGTGATTGTCCCTTTGTACTTGACACTGGTGAGGCCATACCTCAAATTCTGGGGTCACTTTAGGTTGAATATTATGAAACATTTCTTGACCTAAAAGGGTTTTCAAGCCCTGGCACTGATTCCCTAGCGGAGTGGTGAAGTCACAGCCTCTGGAGGTGTTTAAAAACTCGGCACTTTAGTGGTGGTTTTAGTAATGCCAGGCTAACAGCGGGACTTAATGATCCCAAATGCCCTTTCCAACATAAATAATTCCTTTATTCTAAGACTTGGGAACAGCTTTATCACCTGGGACTTTCCCATACAGGTGACAGACCCATAAACACCCCATTCAGTGCAGCCTGATGGAAGTCAGCTCCTGGCTGATTTCCTGGCTCGGGCACTGGGATAAAAGCTTTCAGCCTGTTTTAGGCAAATGAGCTGATATTTTTCCAAGCAGTTATTCCAGCAGGGAGGATCCCAGTGCCAAGCTTTTCGAAAATCTCATTAAAATCAGGGTTGTCACCTTCAGTTAATGTCTGGACAAACAGAGTGAAGTGCTTTGCCCAGCGTTTCTCCAACAAGTCTAGGAATAAAATCCGGATCTCCTGAATTTGTGTCTGTTGTAGAAGTCATAAAAAAAATCATAAATGGGTAAAACTGAGCTTTGTTCCGCTCAGCTGAAATCTGTGACCCCTGAAAGCAGCAAGCATTCAATTTTTTCATTCTTTTTTCCGAAGTCAAGGCCTGTTGTTCACCTCTGAGGTGAATTCTCAGCTTTTGTACAGAGTGGAACCTCAGCCAAGCTGGGTTTTTGCCAGCTCTTAGCTCGAAATTTAATGAGATTCAGGTTATTTATTCTGTAAACACCCTAAATTATGGGATGCAAAAGCAAAGTGAAAGCTGTTATTTTGTTAACAATACGCAAGGCTTATAAATAAGTATTTTTTCAGCACAATGCCTGCAGTGGCCTAGAATGTTTTTGATGAGCTGTAAGAATTTTGCATGACTTACAACCCCCCAGGCCCATGGAAAAACAGTGACAGAGATTTTTGGGTCTTAAAAAGAATGAGAAATAACCAAACTCTTTATTTTCACTTTAAAATTCCTAGTCAAGCTCTTTCTAGCACCAAGCTCTTTGCAGGTTGTTGAGGGAATCTGTGTTCTGGAATTCTCAGTGTCACTAAACACCAAGATCAGAAGGATGGAGCACTTGAAGAAAACTTGGGATTTTTGCCCGGAAAAGAGAAACTTTGGGATGATCAAATTTTAACCTTCCAGCACCTGAAGGGGCCAACAAGACAGAAGAAGAGAGGCTATTTACAAAAGCCTGGAGAGACAGGGCAGGGGAGAATGGGTTCAGATGGAAAGAGAGTCGATTTAGATGGGAGATGTGGCTGCCCTGTCTCTGGAAGTGTCCAAGGGCAGGTTGGACAGGGTTTGGAGCAACCTGGGATAATGGAAGGTGACCCATGGCAGGGTGGATGGGGTTAGATGATCTTTAATGTCCTTTCCAAAACCAATCCACGATTCCATGGTTTTCTGGCCACGTTCACGTCCAACAGCCACGTGGAGATGTAAGGAATCAAGTTAAAAATCAATTTTCTCAACTCACATTTTATCCATCTGTTTGAACATCTGGCTGCAGCTGGAAATCAAAGCAAATGCTGATCCCTCCTCTCAGTGCTGAGCTTCCAAGGCCTCTGTAAGTCTCGCTGGGTAAACTCCAGCCTCACCAATTTAATTCCAAATCCTCATCAAATCACACTTTGTGCATTAACGCCCAATTCCAATGGAAGTCACACATTGCAATCAAAGACCTTGAACACAAATAAATGGTGCAAGATGGGCTCAAGTTGCACCAGGGGAGGCTTAGCCTGGATTTCAGAAAAAATTTATTCACTGAAAGGGTGGTCAAGCATTGGAACAGGCTGACCAGGGGAATGATGGAATCACAATCCTTGGAAGTGTTGAAAAATTAGTAGATGTGGCACTTTATGATGGGCATGATGGGATTTGATCAAGGGTTGGACTTGATGATTTTGGAGGTCTTTTCCAACCTTTATGATTCTAAGAACACTCAGCCTGGGAGAGGTTTTTGGGCTTCTTATCACACGACCTTTTGAGGAGCAAATCTGGAAAATGTAAGGAGCCCTCTGGATCAGGATGAAACCTCGCCTAGACAAACTAATGAGTGTTAATTGGCTAAATCAGCTGTTTTATCAGCTTGGCTTAGCAGTGTCCTCTCTAAAAGCACTTGGGCTCTCCCCCTCAGTTGGGACAGAGTCGTTGTCCCCTCCTGTGACATGATTGTGGCTCAGGTGTCGATGTGTGAAAGTGGATCATGTTAAATAGATGGGTTAGAACTGCCCTGCTGATTCACTGCTGAAGGAACATTTTGTGGATTTTGATTAAGTATCTCTTGGGAAGCTGAAAAAAATCCCGAGCAAAATGTTCCAATCAAGCTGAAACTGTCTCTCTGACCTTTCCAGCACATAACATTTTCATTCTTCATTCCCAAATTACTCTTTTCTTAGTTTTTCCCTCCCACTGACTGTGTATTCTGTTAAATCATAAAGAGTGAAATTAAAAAGTAAAAATCAAAGGACCCCATTTCTGCTTTGGTTAAATGAAATGTTTTGATTTAACCAAAGCTTTTGGCCTCAAAGGATTGTGTGATACCTTGCCACTACCTGGTTTTTTTTTTTTTCAGTCAGCTTCAAAATGAACTGGAAAAAGGATTCTGGACAAACAGAAAATCTATTGTCTGCCCTGTTCTGACAGGTAGGCAAAAATAGCCACAGAATATGATTTATATTCTCAGGGAAGACAAGTTCCTGGGTGGTATTTTAATGTGGTCTGTGTAAAACCCAGGGGTGATCCCCAAGGCTGGGTCAACAATGGTGAGAAGCCACTGCATTTCCCCAAATTTCTTCCCATTGTTGCCTTTTTCAGGACTTAAATAATTCAGTTAACTTGTCTCAAAGCACTGCCAAGGAAGGAAATTCCCACAAGAAAATCCACCACAAGAGGAATCAAGATAAGCACAGAGGTCAAACAGGAGGGCATTATTACCAGACCTAAAGAGAGGTGAGGGTTTGGAATTAGCACACAGGACAAAATTCCAAAATTCCACAAAGCAGGTGCAACGACAAGGAAATGTCAGGCCTGGTGAGGCAGATCTGGGTAACTGATCCTGACAAAAATTCCCACCAGACTTTTCCTGTGGGAAGAGGAAGCGACTGCCCACACCCAGGCCATCTCAAGTTGTGGGCATGGCATGGCATGGCATGGCATGGCATGGCATGGCATGGCATGGCATGGCATGGCATGGCATGGCATGGCATGGCATGGCATGGCATGGCATGGCATGGATACCCAGGACTTCGACTGTATAAAAGTGGAAACTCCAGAAGGACATTTGGAGATTCCCACCACTAAGAAGATCAGAAGAAGAAGGGTCAGTGGGACACCACAGGGACCCACTTGGTGGCAACTCTTCTTATTTAATATTTCTCCCTTTGTCTTTCTCTCCCACTCTCTGCCTCACATGTGTGGTTGAAAAAAAAAAAGCCATACCATTAATTTTGACATATGATCTCATTCACACCTTAACTCAGGCAGAAACATCTTTTAATTATCAGACCTTAGCATTATTTCAGTTATCATAACATTATTTTTGATGTCAGAATTGGGATCATAACAACCTGACCCACCAGCTCCCTCGTCTCATCCTTGTTTCAGCTCTCATCCTTATTTCCTTCTCTCAGTGTTTCTGTGTCCTCATTTTAGAGTGGACAAGGCACTTTTAACACAAAGAAGGTCAGAGAAATCCAGCTGGCTCTCAAACCCCCCTTAATGCACCACGGGGTGTTTCACCCCCAAAATATATAAATTCTTGAACTCAAACTGTCCCCTGCACATCTTGCAACACTCACACCATGAAAAAACTTATCACCAGCTTTTTATGGAGGAGATACTTGTGAAGCTGTGAAAAACCAAGCTGCTGTTCCCATCACTCAGGGAATGCATTTCCATAAGAGGAATCACAGCAGCCTCAGCACTAAGGATGTCAAATGTGGCATCGTGTTTGGCTCCACGTTCCCTTCTGGGTTTGGTGCCTGTTTTGTTACTTCTGACTCACACCAAGAAGTCAAAGAGTAATAACTGTAAATTAATTGAGGCACATCTGGAGTGCTGTGTCCAGTTCTGTATTCCTCAGGACAAGAAGGATATGGAGCTCCTGGAGGAGGTCCAGAGAGGGTTATGAGGATGTTGAAGGGATTGGAGCATCTCTAATGAGGGAAGGCTGAGGGAGCTGGGGCTCTTCAGCCCCAAGAAGAGATGACTGAGAGGGGACCTTATCCTTGTCTGTCCCTGTCTGCAGCGAGGACTCAGAGAGGGACCAGGCTCAGCTTTTTGGGGCTCAGAAATGGGACAAGAGGAATGGGCAGGAACTGATCCCCAGGAAGTTCCACCTGAATCTGAGGAAGAACTTCTTCCCTGTGCAGGGCACTCTCTTCAGTGCCTGGTCTTCCCTTCTTCTGTGCCCTGTGCTCTGGGATGGCCGTGCTGGAGCAGGGAGGTTGGACCAGATGACCTCACTGTCCCTTCCAGCCTGATGCACTCTGTGATTCCATGAAGGGTTTGGGTTGGAAGAGACCTTCAAGATCATCTCATCCCACCCCACTGCTATGGGCAGGGACTCCACCCGCCAGACCAGATTGCTCGTCCATGGCTGGTGGTTCAGTTCCACAGTTTCTCTGTAGAAGGTTGGTCTGGACATCAGTGGAGTTCCCAGCACAGGAACACAAACCCCACCTGAGTGCACCTAAAAATGCAAGCCTAGATCAGTCCTGGACCACAGACCACAAATTCCTGAGATCTCCACTTCATGCCACCTTGTTTTAGCCACCAAACTGTGTCACAGAATGAATTTGAAGCCTGTTTAAATAAGGAAAACCAGCAAACTAATTATCAAGGTTACCTCCAGAGATGTTTTCCTGCTTCCCTTCACCTGCAAACATAGCCTGGGTAACTGAATCCTAATTTAACCAATCACTAATTGCTAACTGTTAATTTAAACACCTAAGTGAAGGTGAGCCTAGGCCTGAAGCTAAACCCATTTGCTGGCTAATTCCTATTCGCTAAAGCCTCACTTTCTAAGTTGGGAATTCTTTGAAATCTCATCTGCCAAAGAAAAAAAGAAATAAATCTAAATATTCTTTCCCCTTTTCACAGAAGCAGTGAAATTCTGCCTCACCTGCCCACACCTGCCCTTGGCAAAGGTGACAATCAAGCCCAGCTCTCGTTTGCTTGCAGAAAAGATCCAAGACATCCAGGTTTCCACTCAACTTCTCGGAAGGCACAAAAGAAAACAAAAGAAGTCATTTTCCAGCTCTGGAGTTTTGAGCTCTGTGACAGAGACAGGGATAATAATATTAATTAAAACACTATGCCAGTACTTAGTGGGAATTATTTGGCTGATATAATTAGGAAAGACAACATGTCATTATGCCAACTCCATGATGTACAAACAGCAACAACATCTCCTGTAAATTACTACAGCAATAGCAATTAGCTGTAGTTCTAATCTAACTTATTGTAATGAGCCATGAAAGGAAACCCAGGGCTCGGTGAGAGGCAGCAGCTGCTGAATCCCAGATGGATTCCCATCCATGGATTTGGTGAGATGTGGTACCAGAGGCTGAAGGTTTACATGGTGGCAGAGCTGACGTGGGAATTTGAGCACAGATGTGGATCAGGACTCATGAAGAGCGTGGGACAGATTTCCAGGACAGAGAAATATTGGATTCAGCGCTGTTATCAGCCTGTCAACACGCCTGGAGGTTGAACCCAATTCCCTTTTTATGCAGTGAAAATCCCTCTGCCCTCCTATGCTAGGATTATCCTATGGAGTTACCCTCACCTTTCCTGACCAGAAACCTAAATTGTTGATTAAACAGTCCTAATTATTCAGATTTTTCAGATGTTAACTTTTCAGGAACATGAAACAGGCTTGCCCTGGGCACTGTGACTTTCTTCTGCTCAGAGAAAGAACATTTCTCGATGTGGACAGTGGTGGTGCAGGTGCTCCTTTCATCCCCTCTCCACCTGGGAGACTCTTCCTTTTCCCAAATGCTCCTGTTGGTCTCCTCTTTCCCCCATTCCAGTTTCCCAAATCCACCAGTTTTCTTCTTTTCCAAGGTTCTTCCCTTGCAGCCAAGCCATGGTCTCTCAGTGCTCCTTGCAGGTGGATTCTGAGTTCCTGGAAGGACAGGCAACTTCTTGACTTCTCCAGTGAGATCCCTGCCAGCTCTCTGGTGATGATGCTACAACTCCCCAAAATTCCCTTTCTTTTCCACTTACAAGAGATGGAAATTGCAGAATAAATCAAGTTTTGGTTCTTGCTCGATTTTCACCAAGCTCAAGTAGGTCTCTTCCCACTGGTGTCATCGTGTCCTGTCAAATCCCAGGCTTGGCCTGATGGAGTTGTTTATTGAACACTGAATAGTATCAAGAGATAGAAACATTGAAAGAGAGGTTGTGGAAGGCAAATTGCAGAGAATCATGGGATTATTTCAGTTGGAAAAAACCTCTAAGATCATTGAATCCACCAAGCACAGTCCAAGCACTGTGAAGGTCACCACTAAAATAATTTCCCAAGTGCCACATCTGCGCACCACACGTGTGCATCCCAGTTCCTTCAGGGATGGTGACAGGAATTGATAACCCTTCCAGTGAAGAAATTTTTCCTAATATCCATCCTGAACTTTCCCTGGCATAACTTGAGGTGATTTCCTCTTGTCCTGTTGCTTTCTACCTGGGAGAAGAGACCAATCCCCACCTCGCCAGAACCAGAACCTCCTGTCAGAGGGTTGTGGAGGCACCTGAGCCTCCTTTTCTCCAGGCTGAGCCTCTTCAGCTCCACCACTTGCCCCTCCAGATCCTTTCCCAGTTCCTTGGACACATTTGGTCCAATTCTCTGGACACATTTGATGTCATCTCTCCAGTCCCACAGAGATGGCACTGCTCTGAGTGTAGGACTTCCCTTGGCTGGGACCCACTGCAGGGCTTTGGGAGGGGATTCCTGTATTCCCATATCCTCCAAGTGCTTGGAGGTGGTGAAAGGAAATAATTCCAGCTGTGGGAGGCTGCCTGGAATGTTTCTTGGCAAACCAGGAGCAGCTCTCCTCTGCAGTTCCTTTCTCCTGCCTTTCTTATTCTGCTCACAATAAATTGCAGACCAATTACTGCTGGCTGTTGGATCAGTGGGAAATGAAATGTGTCTCTTTGCCAGGGCAAGGAGAGAGCGAAAAAAAGGAGCCAAATTTACAGTTAACTCCTTTCAACTTCTTTTCATAGGTATCAGAATTAATTTCGCTAATTTAATCCAGTCTTAAGCACTGAGTGTTTTATAGATATATATTTTATAGCTGGAATTAATGATACTGAAAGATCTATATTGAGCTTTTTCATGGAAAAGAGAGCCACATCCATCACATTGACATTTTATTGCCAAATTGAAATTGCAATGGAGAGAAAAATTGATTTAAGGATCCTTATATAAATCTGCATATATGTTCAATAATGTTTATGAATCTATATTCAAGAAGAAGTTGATATATAGTGATATCTATAAAGATAGACACAAGCTGTGTATTTCAGTGGTGATGGAGTGTGCTGGAAGAACTAATAAAATCCTTGCTCGGAAATCTTGATTGTTATCTGGAGAAGACCTTTCCAGATTGAAATCCCTGATTTCATTGTTTTCTGGGAATGTGAGGAAAGGGGGGAATGAGCTGGTAATGGAGGGAATTCTTGGCTTCTGCTGGGGATGAGATGTTCAGTCAACAGGGCCTTGAATCCAATGCATTGGGAAATTATCCCAAATAAATACATCAAATAAAGATAAGAGGGTTTTGACAGAATGCTGTCCGATGTGAATGCTGCAAAAATTTACATCTTAAAAGGCAGCAACAGCTTGGCCAAATACAGCCGAGTCCTTATTTTTGCATTTATCACGGAACCATGGAATGGTTTGTGTTGGAAGGGACCTTAAAGATCATCCAGTTCCACCCCCTGCCATGGGCAGGGACACCTTCCTCTATCCCAGGCTGCTCCAATTTCTATCTAACTTGGCCTTGGACACTTCCAAGGATGGGGAATAAATAATAAATAGTGTCCTGTCTGTTGGAAGACATGGAAAGACAGCCGTGCTATCCATGTAAATTGAGGGAGTTACTCCTGGAGCTCGTGTTGGAAAAATGCAGCATCCATGACTAGAGGTCCTTAACACTACATTGCAGTTGAGTTTATCAAAGGCTTTCCAGATCACGTGAAATGTTGCAGTTTGAAGGTGACTTCCATTCCAAGATAAAGAGAATACCGGGTGGACAAAAAGTCCAGAAGAAATATTTTATAAAATAAAATCCAAAGTTCAAAATCAAACCAATGAAAAGAAATGGCGGAGTAAAAATCCTTTCTTTCTCCATCTTAGCTCTTTAAAGTAACAAAAATAACCACTAATTTCTCTTGGGGCAAAAAGAGAAAGAAAAAGTGATCCCAAAATCCAGTTGCACCAGCTCAAAAAAGTTGTTGACAGTATTCTCAAAATCCTGTCTTGCAGGGAGGAGGAGGAGGAGTGGTTCTGAACACATTTCAGTAAAACTGACAACTTTGGGTGAGTTCTGACAGGATTAAAAAAAAAAAATCCCAAATCCAAAGTTTTCCTGAGCAGAACAAGAACAGCTGTGGGAAGCAGAGGGGCTGGTGGTTTATATTGCAGAATTATCAGGGAATTATGGAGTGGTTTGGGTTGGGAGGGAGTTTAAAGATCATCCAGTTCCAACTCTCCTTCCATAGGGAATCTTCCACTAGAAGGTCCTGTATGTCATTAGGGAGAAATGTAAGCAAATCCTTTTCTTCCCAGAATATTCCCAGGCATTACAGGCAGCTCTCCTTTTGGGACTAATCCCAGCTGCTCTTTCCAAAGGCAATGCACCCTCCATGCCCTTTCTTTTTTCTCCCAAATTCCCCTGTCAGTCACCTCTTCACCTTTCCCCTTTCCCAACACCCACCAGGGCTCATCCTGTGCTTCCCTTGGAGCCAAGCCAGAGGCTCTGGGTGCTCTTTGGAGCTTGACTCTGGGTTTTTGGGAGTTCAGACACTCTCTTGGCTTCCCCACTGGGATAAAACTGCAGTTCCACTGCTTTTGGAAATGCTGGGAGATCATTTCCTGCCCGACACAGCCATCAGCTGGTGGGATTTAAAATGACAACGGGGTTTATGAGCGAGTCCCAAACAGCGCAGCTTCTCCAGTCGGGATTTCTCTGTGCTGAGCAGGATGTCAGCTGAAGGAATTTTGTGCTCTGTCCTCATCCAGGGATGCTCTGCTCAGCCAAAGCTGTCCCAGGGCTGTTGTGGGAATAATTCCTGGAGATTTTGAGCACAGAGGATTAATACACTTGAATGGGAAAGCTGTTTGCTGTTTGTTCCCAATCCAGCACTGGAAAACCTGGAAAAACAAACCTTTACCTGATGAGGAAATGCAGTATCTGCTATTCCGCGTACCTCTCATATTTGTGCCACCTCAAAGGAATTTCCCAAGCAAACTTTCCCAGTGAACTTCTCCTGTTGCACTGGGACATGGCAGCTTCTATCACAGGAGCTGAAACTTTGGATAAACCCACCCATCCTTCCTCAGGACAGACTCACAGCTGAAAATTGTGCGTAATACAGAAAATACCTTCTTTCTAAGCTTCCTACTTCACCTGCCTCATTTTTTCCCCCTCTTTTTCCAAGCCCAGCACCCAGATTCCCCAGGGAAGCGGTGGAGGAGCCACCATCCTTGGAATTGTGCAAGAAATGAATCCATGTGGCTCTTCAGGATGTGGTCTGGTGGGGATGTGACATCCGGTCAGAGGTTGGTCTTGATGATCTTGGAGGATTTTTCCAACATTAACAATTCTGTGATTCCGTGATCCAAAGGGTATGTAAGAATGCCAAACATCTCCATCTCAAGGGACATTGCCACTCTCTTTAGATACCTCATCAGGGAGATGATGTTTAATCCTCAAAGGTTTTGCAAATAAAAAAAGCTTCAAAAGCACCAACTGAAGCGATGCCATCACTGCCTTGTGTACTTTGGCCTCTGCTGATTTCATCTCAGACCCAAGTATGGAATTTTCATTTTGCCTCTTCCTTTCCAGCACTTTCTCCTCATTTCTTTGAGGAGGTCCAACACCTGCAAGCATCAGAGTCCAGATTTTCCACAGTTTTCATGCCTATCACTTTATTCAGAGGTTTTTCTTTACCTCCTATTTTTTTTCGTCTTCTCCTTTTCAGTCCTCCACGTTCAGCTCACTGGAGGTTTCTGACCTCTCAAGGTGCTATTGAGCTACTCGGTTTTCTCTCCAGACACTTCTGTTTCTCACCACTCGAAATTCAAGCCAATTATTATGCAAAAAGAAAAAGATCTTCGATCCTCATGGTCAAGGAGAGCTCCAGAAAAAAAAAAACCATCCACACCCCCAAGGAAGTTACACCTGAATGTGTGATTTCTCTGTGTCATCCCTTCCAATTTTGTGTGAAGCACTTTTGACTGTTTAATAGACCAAATCTGAACATAGAACAAAAGACTATATATTTTTTATCAATATAAATTTATGCAGGGCCAAGTATTGGCCTAAATGAAATGACAATACTTCCCATTCGGATTTCATCCAGCCTAGACAAACAAAATACCAATATATGAAGAAAAAACCTCGTAAGATTGATAAAGACAGCAGAATGATGACTTTAAAGTGGATTTTCCTACTTTAAATGCATAGGTTACATTTTCTTTATGCAGTCTTTAAATAATTCATTAGTCCCCAAGACAGTTTTATTAAGTCTGGGAGTATTGCTCTGGAATCCCAAGTAGCTGTAACTTCTCTGAAGCTTATGGGACCAGGCAGTCGGAATGCTAAAACATACTTGGAATGAAACAGTCAGACATCGGTGCTGGGAGACTGCATTTTGTCAGACTGGAGGTGCTTTTTATTCTCTGAGATCCCAGATCAGGAGCAATCTAGGGATCTGATCAGCAGAGATCCATCAAAATCCAGGAGATTTTTGAGCTTTTTTCCTGTCCAGCTGAGCAGGTGTCACTTGCAAGGAACTCAGGGGTTGGTTTTAGCAACCATCAGGCTTTTAATTTTTATATTTTATATTTTTTATTGGCTCATAGAATGGTTTGGGTTGGAAGAGACCTTAAAGGTCCTCCAGTTGCCATGGGCAGAGACACCTTCCACTATCCCAGGTTGCTCCAAGCCCTGTCCAGCCTGGCCTGGAACACTTCCCACCTTCTCTTCCAGTGCCTTATCACCCTTATTGTAAAGGATTTTTCCCTAATATCTCATTTAATCCTTCCTGCTGTCAGTTTGAAGTAATTTTTCCATGTCCTGTCACTACATGGCTTTGTCCAAAGTCCCTTTCCAGCCTTCAGCCCCCTTTAGGTACAGGAAGGTGCCATAAGTTGTCCCAAAAGCTTCCAATTTGGGCCCCCGAGCAACCTGGTCCAGTAGAAGGGGTTGGAACTGCATGATCTTGAAGGTTCCTCCCAATCCAAACCACTTTGTGACTCCATGATCCTGAAAAAGCTAAAAAGTGAAACCGCTGTGTATTTACAGGACACTCAATAGCTTTAGCACAAACTGTTTTCCAAACTTAATTCATTCCAAAAGTTATGTTGCCTAATTAAGAAAACGCCGCTCTGCCTTCACTCCTTATTGATGCATCCCAAATCTAAATTAAACACGATTTTTCTTTAATTGGTTGATATTAAATGAGAAGAACCTAAAGCACAACATTAATTATGTGTATTTTTAAAGCAACATTTGCAGGGCAAGGACAACTTCCCCCAGTGCGTCTCCCTGGATATTCCCACTTTAGATGCCTCAGATCAGCTCATTCCTTGGCTCTCTTTCACAGGTAACAAAAACCAGGCAATTTTCTGGTATAGCTCACTTGGTCTCCTCTCCAATCTCAGACAGTTTCTGTTCTAAAGGCTTTTGACCCCTTAATCTGCTCCTACCACAAGTTTCAATTAAAATGATCCCCTCATTTACCAAGGAAAACCTGTGTTTTGTTTAATAATTCCACCTTGAGGGAAATAATACTCCAATGTGAAAAAGTCTGACAGTCTGACAGTGTAGGCAGGTTATAGCTCAAGATAAAATTATAATAATAGTAATAATTTTTAAATGATGGTAATTTTAAAATTATTGTAATGCTGGCTTGCAAGGCATCATTCCAGGCCCACTGACAGGCCATGCAGGAATGGGGAATGCTGGAACTGGAATAAGGTGTCTGAAAAGAGGGTAAAAGTGGGGGAAAAAGGTAGAATTGCAGAATATTCAGCTGTGTGATTTATCGGTTGGTTCCCTTTGTAGGTTAAAACTTGTGGTACGTGGATTTGAGAGTGTGAGTCAGATAAGGAAGTGGTTAATATCCATTTTAATCTTTAATTAAAGATTTCACCCCACAGCCTTGAGGGTGAAATCAGCTGGAGGTTAAAGGTATAGATGCATTGATATGAGGAATGTAAAATCCCGCTCCTGTCACTGGTGGGTGACCTCAGTGGCATTTAGGGAATTATGGAATCGTGAAGTTTGGAACAAATCTCCAAGACCATCAAGTCCAACCTTTGACTGAATATCACCATTCCCTCTAAACCACATGGCAAAGTGCCACATCAATTAATTTATTGAGCACTTCCAAGGATGCTCAGTCCCCTCTGTTGATGGATCTACAAAACAATAAAATTCAGGTCCTCAAATCCTGCTCTCTCCATTGGCTTCATCAGGAATATGTCCACTAAAATAAGTTTTTAGATCCATTCTTGGCTCCCACCACCCCTGTGAGCTGCTCCAGTGATCCACTTCCTTCATTCAGCTCCGTTCTGACGCAGAACAGTAATCTTAAAAGCTTTCCCAATAGCTTTACCTCCTTTTTACCCATTTAAATGGATAATTTTAATTTTCATGGCATGTCTTAATTAAGATAAAAGAGGTGATTTTGGTTAGAAGTCTACCTTTGGGACACTGGCAATCTGAAGGGAGGAAATAACACTCTGGGATATTGAAAAATAAAACATGCTGGAGTTGTAAAATTCTTAATTGTGCCAGGATAGGTTATCCCAAAGCCATGAAGTCATGCCATGAACCTTATCTCCTTCTGTACTCACAGCTATTATTGGTAAATCATTGATTATCTTTATCTCTTCTTAGCTGGAACACTGCTGCAATAAAAATATGAATCTCTTATCTGATCCTGTTCCTTTGGAAATCTATTTGCTCGGTTTTTACAGATGGCTTGTGAACCATTTTAAGTCCTAATATGCAACCTGTTGTTGCATTTTCCAGCGGTTTGCTTGGCTGAGTGAGGCTTTCAGGCATAGCAAGGTCAGCAGGGTGAAAATCGAGTGTAAAAATACCTAAAGCAGCTCTGAAAGACTCGATGTTACTGCCCTGCTCCACCAACCAGCCATGCCAGGAGAAAATGGAAGTCCTTCTCACCACATCTGAGTTAATTTGCCCACATCTGGCTTCATTACCTTGGGCACAAACCAAACCACTGCATCCCAGCTCTTTGCCGTTGAGGTTTTTTTGCAGTTGTCATCCACACCAAGAGGAGAAACAATGGGCCATGAATGGGAAAATCAGAAAAACAGAGAATCACAGAATTTTACATTTTGAAAAAACCTCTAAGCAAATCCAACCTTCAACCCAGCAGCACCACCATGCTCACCATTAAATCACATCCTCAGTTCAAAGCCCAACTTTTTTTTTGATCACTTCCCTGGACAGCCTCTCTCAATGGTTGATGACTTTTCCATGAATAATTTTTTTTCCTAATATCCAATCTAACCCTCCCTTGGCACACCTTGAGACAATTTCCTCTTGTCCTCCCTCCTCTCAGGGAGTTGTGGAGAACCAGAAGGTTCCTCCTGAGCCTCCTTTTCAGGCTTAGAATTGGACACAAGATCTGAAGTGTGGCCAAATCTCCTAAAGGACTGATATTCCCTGGGCTCTTCTGCCAAGATAAAAAAGGATGAGCCCTCCCTTTGGAGATAGGTAGATTAAGGCTGTTTTTATTATTAATATTTAATTTCTTCCAAATTTTTCCCATCAGAGTAACAGTTTATTTAGACAGAAAAAGAAATTACTTCTCTTTTTCCCCTTGAAAACAAACAGGAAGAAAAATGAATAATTTTTCCCCTACCACCTGATGATTATTTTTTGGGTTAGTTTAATTTTCTGTTGCTCCTGAAGAATCATCAAGATTTAGGGGGAATAAAAAAAAGCTTATTTTTCATCTTGTTTTATTCCTCGCCCTGAAAATACATCACATTTCCTTATGTCCTATCTCATTTACAAATCAGGGTTTTAAAGAGCACTGCAGAAGTCTTGACATGAGATATTGATAATCCTGAATTATAAAACAAAGACTTAATTGCATCTCTAGAGATGGACACTTTCTCAGGATATATATGGATTTTTACCTGGTTGGGAGGCAGCACCATTGGTATTTAACTCATCTCTTCTTGTTTCTCAATTTTTCCTGGGAAAAGCAGGCAAGAGGCCATTTTTGGAGGTTGCATAAGATTTTTTTCCATGCTCTGTGTATCCAAAAAAAAAAAAATATAAACAAAAAATAGAAAAGAGATGTCCTTAACTCTTCTGACTATCTTTTCCAGCAATTTCATTTTTCTCTGACATCATTCAGTTGGATCCGCACTGTTCTCCAGAATTTCTCACTTATCCCTGGCAAACGTTTGTGGGATCAATGGATGATTCATATTCCAGGCTGTAATTTCCTGTTGATTTTTAGTGACTCATTTTCATGCTAACTCAGCACCACTTAAAACTGGGCTGAAATGGGCTTATATTTGTTTAGTATTGGTTTTTGCTTAATTTTCCATAGAACCCAAAAGAGGATAAATCATTATGTTAACATTGAATTAATGGGAGTTTTTGGAAGGGATCAGGAAAAATATAGTGGATATTTACCCTATACCTGTACTCTTGTACTTCTTGACAATTCCTTTCCCTCTTCCCATTCTGTTCCCTGTAAAGCCAACCACTCCCTTTCTCCAGTGCTTATTCCACATAAAGGATGAGGGAAAATGGGAATGTTATGTGCTCTTTAGTTTTGCAAAGATCTAAAACCCAGCAATTCACTGAAATTGAATCAAGACAGAGCTGGTTAAAAACGAAAGCAGAAGGTTGAAGCATAGAAAAGTCGAGTTTATTTATGGCGTCCATTGATTCTCTGTCCTTGGAAATCAGAGGATCACTGAATGGTTTGAGTAGGAAGGAATCTGAAAGATCATCTCCTTCCAACCTCTTCCAACACCTTCCACTAGACCAGGTTGCTCTAAGTCCCATCCAACCTGACACTGAACACTTCCAGGGATGGGGAATCTGCAAGTTCTCTGGACGGAATCATTTCCTCAGATTTGAATATTTTACTTGCAGTTAAATTACGGTTCAGATCTGGAAAGAAGGGATTCAATTTCACGGTTTGTTCTGAGGAAGATTGTTATTCAACAGGAGTTGACCATGAATAAAGTGAGACATGGTAGATCTGGTTGACAACATTATAAAATCTCTCTATTTCTCCATTATTTTTGAGTTTTTCTAATTTTTGAGATTTAAAAACACATTTCCTAGCTCATGAAAACTGAGATGCATTTTATTCACAATCATATCCATTGATGTTTTTCCACTTCCAAATGGTCTTTCAGGTGCCAAATAAACCATTTGGATCCTTGCCTCAGTTTCCCAACCAACTAATACTACAAGACAAGACTTCTCCATCTCATTTTGAATCATCAATATTCCCCTTGGTATGAGATTCCTGGTGGTCTCCATCATCTCCCCGTGGAATCACTTTTGGGTTCATCATCGTTACTCCTCTGTGTGTTTATGCTCTGTAGATGTGCTGTCCTTTCAAAAAGCCTCATTATTAACATTTTTGTCCCATCCATCATGGAAATTCCATCAGCTGAGTGGAGCAGAGCCCAGGTGCTGCTGGTTTTAACTCACAGATCAGTATTTTCCATCTGTTAAGTTGCAGAAATTACTAAAACCATTTCTCCCATCCAGGCACGTGGGGTAATATACACAGGGAGGGTGTTATTAATTAGCACTGCAATTAACAAAACTGAGATGCTCATTGCTAATTCTCTCCCCACCCGATGACAGCAGAGAAGGAGAAAAATATTGTAATTTGTGGCCATTATCAACACATTTAACCCAAACAGGGCCATTTACCACCATGTCCAGCCCTGACTGCCACGGTCCCAGGAATTCTAGAGACTCCAATTTCCCAGGAATTCTGCAACCCCCAAATTTCCCTCCTACAGTTTTGCCTCCTTCAAATTTTTTTTGCATCTTCTTTAGCACTCAGGCTTTGTTGCTGCGCTCATCCAAGCAGCTCCCACCCACCTCCCCAAAGCTGGATCCAATCTTCCAGAGCCCCCAGAGAAAAGGGTTTTACACCACCAGGAATTACGTCAATGAAATATGTCCCTGTAAGTGAGGGCAGAATTAAAAATTAGGCTTGACTTGGCTTTGCACGTAGCTTATGGAATATTTTCCAAAGGATAAAGCATATAAAGACCAGATCTTCTTCGTGTTTAATCTTTTTTTTTTCTTTTCTTTGTTTTTTTTT
>VZRM01002797.1:104785-121516 GCA_013397955.1 Grantiella picta
TTTGTAAGCAGATGAGAAAAAAAGATGCAGCAGCAGCAAAACAAAACACTTCATTAATCTCTGGACAGCTCTCCCCCCTCCTTACCTCTTCTGTTTTTCAAAACAGGGCTTAATAAATACAAAAGAAAAGAAAATACCAGTGTAACAACCATAAGTGCAAGGCAAAGGTTCGGTCTGTTTATTTTCCTCTGTGAATTCCTGGGCTTTGTGTAAATCAATCTGTTGTTCCCTTGGTACTTTGGTACATAGTAGAGTAGATTTTTTAAAAATAGAGATAAAATATATAAAAACTGCTCCCTTTGAGCTGGGGCTGTATGTCAGCAAAAGTTGCTTGAGAGCAACAGAAATGAGGACAACAAATCACAGAATCACAGAATTATTAAGGTTGGAAAAGTCCTCCAAGAACAACAAGTCCAACAATATACCGAGTGCCACCATTCCCACTAAACCATATGGTGAAATGCCAGGTCTACTCAATTTTGGAACACTTTTGAGGATGGTGACTGCACCATTCTCTGGGAAGCCTGCTAAGGCTTAACCAGTATTTCAGTGAAGAAATTTTTCCTAATATCGAACCTGAACCTGGAGATCACCACCCAAATGTGCCAAAGGTTGCAATGGCCAAGGCAGCAAGGAGGAGAAACAACCACAAGCTCCATGGCTGGGTTGTGTCTCATCATTTATTTGGTTGAACACTGGCGAAATTATTCCCAGCTGACCAGGAATGACCTCCTTGCCTCTCTGAATTTCGCTGGGAAAGGATAACCCTTATTTTTCCCCCTTTTTGTTGGCTTTTGATGTATGTGGGCTTCTCTCTCTACCTCTCCAAAAAACCCTGATGGATTCTCACCCAACATCCTGCAGCCTATTCCTCTCCTTCCTTTCCCATGGGAAAACTGTCACTATTTGAACAGCGCTGGCTTATTTTCCATGGGAAATCTGCCCAGAAAATCCATTGCAGGATGGAATTTGCCATTCCCTGTGTTATTTCCTTCCTCCATCCATCTTGGATGGAAAACACAACCTCCTTAAGGGTTAATGCTCTTCCGTCTTCTTCCTTTTTGTTGGTGCTGGCTCACTCCACAAGGTTTTCACTTTAATGAGCCCTCTTTAACTCTGCACTGAAACTGGGGATCTCAGGTCTCATTAGTGTGGCTAATTAACCATTCTCTTCTCTTCTGTCTGAGGTTCATCTAAGTACAGAGAACCCTGAGAAAATAACAATTGCATTATCATGCAAACTCTTTGGGAAAAAAAAGGAGCCAAGTCCCTGATGGAAAATAGGAGAAGCTTTTAAGTGTGTAGGCAGGACTGAATTCCAGGATGATTCAGGAATTGCAAAAGCCGCCCCTCTTCACTTCCTAAAACTGGAGCTTTAAAAAAAGGATAAATCCCAGCGTGCTTGGAACTTGCATCAGCTTGGAGCTGGTGGGGAGAACTGATCCTGATGGAAGATTTAAAAAAAAAAAAAAGGCAGGAAGGTAAAATTTCCTTCACAGTCCCAGACAGACCTCAGTTAATCCCTGGATTTTCCTTGGCTGGTAAGAACATTCTCATCCAACCAGTCACTCCAGAATTCCTTCATGGTTTTGGGGAACAACACAATGGAGGCAAAACAGAACTTCAAAACCAATTGGAGCATCAGACCTGGCATGGGGAGACCTCATCACTATCCACAACTCCCTGGAATGAGGTTGTGGTGAGGTGGGATCAGTCTCTTCACCCAGGTAACAAGGAATAGGACAAGAGGAAATGGCCTCAAGTTGTACCAGGAAAGGTTTAGATTAGATTTTAGGGAATTTTTTTCACTGAGAGGTTTGTAAATAATTTGAACAGGTTGCCCAAGGCAGGGGTACTAACCTGGAACCTGGAAGTGTTCTAAAATGTGTGGAAATGGCACTTGAGGACGGGGTTTAGTGGTGAACATGGTGGTGTTGGGTTGATGGTTGGACTTGCTGATCTTGGAGGTCTTTTCCAACCATAATTCTATTCTATGATTCCACGAGCTGATTCCCTGAGCTGTACAATCAATCCTCACATCCTAAAGCCCCCACAACTTTCATGTTCAGCCAGAAAACAGGAATAGAATTAATTTTAAGGCCATGGAGTGAACTTACTGTGAACTTTTGGTACCCAAAGGGTCTCCAAGAGAGCTGGAGAGGGACTTGGGATGAGGGATGGAGTGCCAGGACAAGTGGGAATGGCTTCCCACTGCCAGAGGATAGGGAGAGATGGGATATTGGGAGGGAATTCTTGACTGGGAGGGTGATGAGGCCCTGGCACAGGTTGCCCAGAGAAGCTGTGGCTGCCCCATCCCTGGAAGTGTCCAAGGCCAGGTTGGACAAGGCCTAGAACAACAAACATTTGATTTTCCATTCTTTCCTTATATCTTATAACACTTTTCGTTATAGGTGTTACATATAACACTTCCTTTCCTTTTAACGCCTCATTTACATTTGAGGGTGCTTTAGAAAGTTGCCTTTAGAAAGGCAAAAATGTGCCTGAATCCTTGAGGCCTCCCATGTGAATGATGCTGTTTACATAAATCCAAGCTTTTTGAAGGGAATATCTATTGATTTTTGTCCACGGGGACTCCTTTTTCTGGTTGACGTTCGATGTTTAAGTGGAGTAGGGGTTAAATTATCTTTTTAAGCTCTGCTATGTCCCTTTTTGATACAGATTCTCCATAGAAAGGTGAATCAGCAGGATATTACCCACTGTATGCCAGGATGTGGTTGATTTTAAAGGCAACGGGAGGATAAAAATATGGAAAACAACAAAGTGAGCCAGACGAAAGTACTTTCTGGAGGATGCAAAAGATAATGAGAGTTTTGCAGTCCTGCAGGTGTGACTCAGCACTGCTCTCAGGTTAATGTGAGGGCAGTGCTGCCCCAGGGCAGTTTAATATTTCCCAGGTAACAGCCCCTAAATATTTTGCAGCTGATGTTTGCAGTCAAGGTCACTGTCCTGGAGCTCAGGCGTCTGGGATACTTTCAAATGTCTGCTTTGAAGAAAGAGATGGACAGACAGCCTGAAAATCACTGCTGTAAGTGCCAAAGGAAGAGACAGCCATAAAGACGTTTGATTTGAATATCATAGATTGAATTATTTGGGTGGAAAAAAGACCTCTAAGACCATCAAGGTCAACCTGTGACCGATCCCCCCTTGTCACCAGCCCAGAGCACTGAGTGCCACATCCAAGCCTTCCTTGGACACCTCCAGGCATGAGGACTCCAAACCTCCCTGAGCAGCCCCTTCCGATGCCTGACAACATTTTCCGTGAAGAAATTCCTTCTGATGCCCACCCTGAGTGCAATTTGAGGCAGTTTCCTCTCATCCAGTCCCTTGTTCCCTGTGAGCAAGGATTGTCCCTCCTGTCAGCACAGAGGGACAATCCCTGGTCCTGTGGCCTTCCCTTGGATACCTTGTGATTCCATTACTTTTCACTACACCAGGAGCCAGGTTCCCTCTGCAGCTTCACTGAACTCTGTCGTCTTTTAAAGGAAATAAAATCCTTTTTTTGAAATGATGATTTTCCCAAAAGAGACCTGCAAGCCAAATTTTTTAGAAACACAGCAGAAACCAGGCATGATGCCATATCCTGAATTCTCCTCTCTTCTCCACATGCCTCATGCATTTTCAGGGATTGCAGCTTTCCTTGCGCAGGGTGATGCCATTCCGTGACTGCGTCACTGTGATCACACTGTGAGCTAAAAACCCCTCAAGCTGGGATTCACTCCTCCAGGTTTTGCATCAGAATTGCTCCCTCCCAGCTCCTGAAATTATCCACACCTCTGTCATTCCTCAGGAGGGTGGATTTGCGCTTCATTTGTACACACTTCACTCTGTGCTTGACAGATGTCTTTGGCTCCTTGGAGAACGTCTTTATGAAAAATGTCAGCGATATCAAAATAAGCCACAGGGATTTATTCACATGTTATCACTAGAAAAGACATTCCTCCTCTGTCTTTTATTCCCTGCTTAACAGTAGCAATCATTTTCATATTCGTTTCCACTTAAACATTGATTTTCCGGTGACTGGGCTGTGCAGCACCAAGTCTTTCACAGGACATGAAGAAGAGATAAGAAGCTTGAGGTGTGGTGAGCAGAGTCTTCCCAGGTGACCTGTGAGTTAACAATTGAAAGATCAAACTAGCAGAGGTAGAATCATGGAATGGTTTGGGTTGGAAGGGATCTTAAAGCCCATTTATTCCACCCCCTGCCATGGGCAGGGACAGCTTCTAGTAGACCAGGTTGCTCCAAGCCCTGTCCAGTATGGCCTTGAACATTTCCAAGGATGAGGACTCCACAGCTTCTCTGGGCACCAATTCCATTGTTTCACAACCCTCTCAGTCAAGAACTCCTTCTTAGAGGGTCAGATGTGCTCTGTCACGATCTGGACACACACAAGCCAGGGGCTCTTAAAGTCTTGTTAAAGTCTCCGTCTTTAATGAGGATGGGGACAAGAGCTCACACCCCTGGATGTGATCCATGGAGGTCCTGAAGCCAAAAAATCACCCCCAACAGGTTTTATTTATTCATCCAAACATAGCGTGTGTGTTTTTAGGGCTGGATTTGCTACTCTTCCTTAGGACAAGTCTGCTCTTCCTTAGGAAAGTGTTCATTTCTGTTGATGATCCTCATGGCCGTGGTGTCCATTTGTTCAAAAATGCAACCCAAAATCGTGGAAGTGATGCCTTCCCTCTCTCTTGCAGCAAGATTTCTCCTTGAAAAAAGAGTGAAACTCTTTACAAGAGCTAGAAGTGACAGGACAAAGGGGAACGGCTTCAAACTGACAGAGAGTAGGCTTAGATTGGATATCAGGAGGAAATTCTTCGCTATGAGGGTGGTGAACCCCTGGCACAAGTTCTCCAGAGAAGGTGTGGCT
The DNA here is from genome assembly GCA_013397955.1 of Grantiella picta. Taxonomy (NCBI): domain Eukaryota; kingdom Metazoa; phylum Chordata; class Aves; order Passeriformes; family Meliphagidae; genus Grantiella; species Grantiella picta. Next base: position 109,674 of record VZRM01002797.1, read on the forward strand.
GCCCCATCCCTGGGAATGTCCAAGACCAGGCTAGGTATGTCTTGGAGCAGTTTGGGATAGTGGAACGTGTCCCTGAACATGTGAATGAGAAGATCTTTGGGGTCTCTTCCCACCCAAACCCCTCCATGATTCTCTGAAACACACCACAGTCCTCCCTTTTCAAAATCCTAGAGGGACAGCACAAAAGAAAAAAACAACTACTTTCAGTACTTCTTTGAATGAGTAGAAAAATCCTGGTTCAGTAATAACAGTGATGGTATTGCACCAAAATCCATAAATAATGTCTTTCAAGGTTTATTGCTCAGACACCTAAAAGGAGAAGATAAAATTGAAATTATCACATTACAGATGTTGCACAAAGAATGACTTTTCCTGTCTAACGTTAATAGGCAAATAAGATATATTTATGTTCATACATCACCAGTTTTGAACAGAATATATTATTATGCTAAAAATGCTATAAAAATAGCTCAACACACTTGGACTAGCAGCCATCCGTGCCAAAAATGACATCCTAGAGCTTGGTTCTTAAACACAAATCTACATGACTGTGAGAAATGGGAAAGGGTCAGAGTTAAGGTTACTGCACCTGGGTTAATTCCACCATTTTAATGCAACATCTGGCTTCCAAGACTCCCTGTTTATCTCAGTTCTTCACCCTTCAGAAATTATAATCTCCAAGATGATCTTGGGGAGATGACTCAGTCTGCTGGAAGCTGAAATCAGCTGGTAAAAAAATCCTGCCTCTACAGAAAATAAATGTCAAAACACACATTGCCCTTAAAAAAACCCCAAAGTTTCTGCCTTAAAATCTTTTAGACTTGTTGGAAGTCACAGTCTGAACTTGTCTCCTCTGGAAATTGTGATGGAAGATGGGTTCCTGAAAGGTCTGGAAACAATTAGGAATTGTAGAAGCTGAGAGTGGTTTGTGCTGGATGGGACTTTAAGGATAATAAAAGGAATAAAGCCCTGTTTTTTGTTTGTTCCTGACCAGAGATAAATGATCCAGCCTGGATCTCTGGGACTGCAGATGTTAAATCTCTTTAAAACCCTGTGCATGGGCAGGAAGGACCATCCCGTGTCCAATGTCCTTTCCATGACCCTGAAAAGCAGGGCAGGGAGTCAGGGGATGAATCCTACAGCAAAGCAAAATCCTCCAGCATGGACCAAAATGGATAAGGGGTAAGCCAGCTCCCAGGTGACGGCAGGGCCGACATCAAAAGCCTAATCCCTTTCCAGACCTTGCAGGAAAATGGGAGATAAGAAGAGGATTTTTTTAAAGGAAAAGCCCTCCAAGTTCAACCAAGGATTCCCCCAACATTTTGATCTTGCTGTTCTCCCTCGCTTTCCAAGAGCGTCCAATTCCACCCCAATGTTGCAAACTTTCCGCTCTTGTCTGTCATTAAAATTTCACGAGGGCATCCAGAGGAGAAATTCCCTCCTGTGCCGCTGACATTTGAGGAGGAGCAGAGGCACAGATCCAGCAAAGCCTCTGGATGTTGTTTGCAAGCACAGCCACATCCTGGGGTGCCCAAAACTCCTGGCACATCTGGGAGGCACTGGTATCACCAGGAACTCCCTTCAAGCTGAGCAATATTAGCAGCCTGCTGTCCCAGGAAATGGAAGAAAACCTGGATTAACCAAGGCTCTGAAGGCACAACAAAATCTGGAAGGTCTCACCTGGGTTTTGCTTCGTCTTTGAGAGCAATGTGGGAATTTTGGACAGAGGAAGGTGTTAATTAAACACACACTGACTCCTGCTAAAGCCACAGCAAGGTGCAGGCAGGTGAGAGGCTGTTCAAGGGCATTTGTTTCTCTCATTTTTTTACACAATTCATTGTTTTTAAAGTCACTTTGTTGGCTCGTTGTGGTTTTTTTTTGTTTTCAAATTATTTCTGTCAAAAGATAGTTTATAGAGTGAAACATAAAACTTGCAAGAGAAAGCCACACTTCCTGCTGAGAAACCTTTTCTGAGGTCGGCTGTAGACAGGATTTTCACCCCTCAAAACTCTGGGATAGCAGTTTGGAAAGAGAAAAAAGATGTGGTTTTGTGTTTGCTGTGTCAGGGTTTACAGGAGACACAGGGGCAGCTGGGAGAAAAATCCTAATTTTCTGCTCTTGATCTGCTGTGAAAAGAGAGCCTAGAAGTGCAGAAGGATTTAAGAGGAATGTAACTCCATTCTTAGAACAAAGAAAGAGGCGTGGGGTAAATAGGCTTGCATTAAAAAAAATTAGTATTTTGTTTGTCTATCGGATCAGTATTAATATTGTATTTGTATTAACATTGTATTTTTATTAAGATTTAATGAAGAAGACCAAGTGCCGGTGTTGCTCCAGGAATTCTGCCACTCTCAGGTGAGATCCCACCTGCGGAGCTGCTCCCAGCCCTGAGTTCCCAGCACAGGAAGGACATGGAGCTGCTGGAGAGAGTCCAGAGGAGACCCCAGGATGATCAGAGGGATGGAGCAGCTCTGCTGCGAGGAAAGGCTGAGAGAATTGGGATTGCTCAGCCTGGAAAAGAGAAGGCTTTGGGGTGACCTAATTCCAGAACCTGAAGGAGAGGACAAGAAAAATGGAGAGGGACTTTTTACATGAGTGACAGGACAAGGGGGAACGACTTCAAACTGACAGAGAGTTGGTTTACATCAGATATTAGGAAAAAATATCTTCCCTGTGAGGGTGATGAGGTCCTGCACAGGTCGCCCAGAGAAGCTGTGGCTGCCCCATCCCTGGGAGTGTTCCAGGCCAGGTTGGACAGGGCTTGGAGCAACCTGGGATAGGGGAAGTTGCTGGAAGTGGATGACTTTAAGATTCCTTCCAAGCCAGTCCATTCTGATTCTGTGATATAGATATAGATGGATGTAGCTATAGATACATATCTGTATGATATAGATATAGATAGAGATGCACACAGAGATCTAAATATATGTACTGTGAAAGAGAGAGAACAGTTCTTAGTCACACCATCCTGGCATGGAGCTCTTCACACCAGGAATTGTGTGACTGATTCTCTCTCATGCAAGAAAGGGGATTTTGCCCCAACCCGCTGTCACACCAGAGTCAGCAAAATAACCCTGGGATTTCTACCTTCTTCCCAAATTTCAGCCAAGACTGTCTCAGGATTTCATATATCGCTGTTGGAGATATGTAAAGTTCTTGGAGCAAGTCCAGAGGAAGCCAGGGAGATGCTTCTGGAGCGCCTCTGCTCCCCGCCAGGCTGGGAGAGCTGGGAGTGTCCAGCCTGGAGAAGAAAAGGCTCCAGGGAGACCTTTGAGCCTCTCCCAGTGTCTAAAGGGGCTCCAAGAGAGCTGAAGAAGGATTTTGGACAAAGGCATGGAATGCAGGAAAAGGGGGAATGGCTTCAAACTCTCAGAGGGTGGATTTAGAGTAGATATTAGGAAGAAATTCTTCCCTGTGAGGGTGGTGAGGAGGCCCTGGCAGAGGTTGCCCAGAGAAGCTGAAAAATTCCCATCCCTGGAAGTGTCCAAGGCCAGGTTGGAGGGGGTTTGGAGCAACCTGGGATAGTGGAAGGTGTCCCTGCCCATGGCAGGGGGTGGAACTGGATGATATTTCAGGTCCTTTCCAACCCAAACCAATCCATGTTTCTATGAAATTTACAGAAGTGAGAAGGGAGGAAGTCAGTGTAGAAATGTGAAATTGTTGTCATTCTCCAGCCTCATTCTCTCTGGAGGAAAAGAGAGCAAGGGACAAAGGGGACCTCAGTAACATCTCGGGGGAAGGTGCAGGTTGACCTCTGAGGGATGCAGTGAAATCCAGAGCTGTTGGGAACTGGATGCATTTCCAGCCTGGATTGTTTGGAGTGCTGAGCTCTCTTCTCTCTTTCCTAATATCCCTGTAGACAACTGATAAGAAACTTGTTCCTGATAAGGGAAAAGATTAAGAAGAGAACCTCTGGAGGAGATAAACCATCAGCTCATTTTTAGCCTTGCACAAAATGGGCCTCAGAACACTTTCAGAGCTGACTTTCCCAAATTTCCCTCCCTTTCTCTGCAGGAAAGCCCAAATTTTGGTATTTTAGGGAGCCACTGTGAATTTGAGCTCCTTCATTGGAAGGGATTTTAGTTTCCATCACCATCTCTGTCATTAAGTGACATTGATTATCCACTGCTGCTTTCAGGTCACAGATGCAAATCAAGTTACCTGACTTTGCACTTTGCTGCCTGAAATCTACCAAAAATCAGGTAACAGCTAAATTTAGGAGCTTTGTTCGTGAGTATTCAGAACTCAAATGTGCATCAGACAATGCTGAGAGCTGGGAAAGGAATTCAAACAAATTTTCTTTTCAACCTGTTTAGAAATCTCTGGTTGAGCCCCATCATCATCTGGCAGAGCAATTCCTCTCAGATCTTTATTCATCCTGATTATTTTGTTCTGTACCCTGTAGGATTTATTTCCCCCCTTTAATGCAAGGCAAATTTTATGCTTGAAATCAAGAATGACCGTTTTCACCTTCCATAAAGTGAGAGGTTAATTGTCCACCCAAGGAGAAAGGCTCTAATGACCATTGCCCATTAAAAATGTCAGGAAGAGTCTGCTCTGCACTTTCTCTTTTGGAATAAACCCTGTAGGGAAAACGGAATCCACAGTGTGTAGTTTTATAGCACAATTCCATCCCATTTTCCATTCATTTCTCACTAACTCTGCTCTATAGTCAAACAAGTCACGGCTGTGTTTTATTCCTCTGGCAAATCATCCAAAAACAAATGGAGACTTTCCCAGCTCCAACTTGGCAGGTATTGTTTGAAAGTTTTTCTGCCTGGATAGCAGGGAAAGGTGTCCTGCTGTGACAGATGCAGCCAAATGAGGAATTTACCACTTGTCCTCAGCTACAGCCAGGCGTGAGTCAGCTTTGTTCTGGAATTCTGCCGTGAATCTACTGGAGAAGCCAAGGTGTGTGTCCATGGCTTTATACCCAAAACAGTACCAATATTACACAAAAATTTATTTTTTTCATCTAGAAACTAAAAAAAAAAAAAAAAAACGGACCTNNNAAAAAAAAGGTCCTGTTTCAGGAAACTTCTGCTCTGTGCAATAAACTCTTCCAGTTCTGGTTGACTTTACCCTGCAAAAATCATCCAAGTGCACATGTGTGTCTTCAGTGCCAATTGTCCAGTTGGAGGAAGATGAACAAATAATAATTCCTTTATTTTTCCCCATTCATTATTAAATGCTGGGTGTTATTTATTAATCGGGATGTCAATATTAGTTACCCACTCCAGACTCTGGAAAATGCTGAAGTGTCTGAGAGTGCAAGGAACAAGGTGGGACTGGAGAGCTCCCAGCCTTGATGTTTCCCTCTTTGTAAGGAGTATCTGTGGTCTCTCAGCAGGAATAGTGGAGAGGAAGCTCCCCAGGTTTATTCCTCACTCTGCCAGGATGACCTTGAGCAGATGATTCCACGATTTTCTGCAAAGACAGCTCCTTTGTCCAGCCTTTGGAGAAGCCCTGCAGACATTCTGGTGTTCTGTTCCGCTGCAGGAGAAACTCTTTGTGTTTCCACAGTGCTCAGCACAGCAGGGCTTTGATCCATGGTTAAGTATCCAGGTTCTGTCATAGAAACAGGAATAAATAAGGAATATCCTAGCACTACTTGTATTTTATCATGGGTGATCCCTGTGACCTAAAAACTACACCCAGACTTATCACACAAAGAGAATTCCTCTGGCACAAATTGTCCATGTCCTGACACAGCACACAGGGATGATGTGAAATTCGTCCCACAGGATATTGCATCCACTTAAAGTGGTTAAAAATGGGATAAATTCCTGGGGGAGGAAGGAAGGAGCAATAAATACAGGAATATACAACACAAAAAACCTCATGTCTGTGTCCAAAGCCTCTGGACCACAGATGTTCTGATATGGGACAAGTACTTCAGGGGAATATATCACTACATCCCCATTTCTGGAACTGCTCAAGGCCAGGCTGGATGGGTTTGGAGCAACCCGGGATGGTGGAAGGTGTCCCTGACCATGGCAGGAGGCTGGAATGAGATGGTTTTGAAGGTCCCTTCCATCCCAAAGCATTCTAGGGTTCGATGATACTCACCCTGTTATGGGTTTTCTTATGCACAATCTCTTAATTCCTGTGAATATTTCATATCATTTTTTAGGGACTTTATCCTGACACCGTCCAGATATTCTAATCTAAATCCTTATGGTCACTCATGACTTGCAGAGGACACAGATCAGACCAACAGCCAGACTTTCCCATCTCTGCTTTTCCAGAGGGTTTGGGATTATCTCCCCATCCAATGAATCCCAACTCTTTGCAGTGCCTGCTAATCTGAATTAAAATTCTGGAGAACAGCTCTGGGTTATTGGGATCACAACACATCTCTTTTATCAAGTGAAACAAAGAGGCCAAGATAAATATGTAGACCCAGGAGGCCTCTTCAAAACTTGTCTGTGTCTGTAGGTGCTTTATTTCCTTTGATATCTCAGGGCTTTGATGGCAAAGAATTGAGAAATTCTCTTGCTTTCTGGCCTTGTCCTAATCATTAGGTCTGTTAAGAGGGATTCCCTTGGGATAGATCCATAGAAACAGGAGGAGGGAGTGGGAAATGAAGGTTTTCATAGCTTTGTGGAATCTCCAGTGGGAGCTGGAATGGACTCTTCCCTCTCTTGGATGTTTTGGATGCTCCGCTACACAATTTTCACAAAATTAAACCCATCATTAATGTGGGTTTTGATGGACAAGGCTGAGCAGGAAAGGCCTGAACAAAATCTCACAATGAATTCCATGCCTTGGACTTGCATGGAGTGACCAGAAACACCAGGGGAGGAAATCTCTCTCTACCAAGCCCTAGATGAGCTTTCCCTGAATTTTTTTTTAAGCTCACACATGGATCCACAGATCTCCTGGAAGATTGCAGTGACTCAGGGACAGGAGAGCAATAACTGGGGAGAGCACGAGGGAAATTAGAGGCAAAGGAACTTGAAAATGAAATTTTCTCTGAGATAATTCGCTCTGACACTCAGATTCATATCCACTTAAAATGGAAATGTCTTATCCTGGATTTACGGAGATCTAAATTCAAGCATTTCTATCTGGGAATGTACAAACCAGGTTGGTTTGGTTTTTTTTCCTTTTGTTTTTATTTTGAGGTGCCCGAGTAAGTGTCCTGACACCCTCAAATCCAATAGCTGGGCAGTCTGTGCCAGGCCTGGACAACCCTTTTAGAGAAGAAATTTTTCCTAATGTCCAACTAAACCTCCCCTGGCACAACTTGAGATCACTTCCTCTTCTCCTGTCACTTGTTACTTGGGAGAAGAGACCTTACAACTCCTTTTAAGGTCTTGTAGAGAGTGAGAAGTTCCCCCTGAGCCTCCTTTTCTCCAGGCTGAGCTCCCCCAGCTCCCGCAGCCATTCCTGTTGCTCCAGACCCTTCCCAGCTCCATTCCTTTCCCCTCAATGTCTTTCTCTTTGTTCGCTTTATCGATGTCACCTTGTCTCCATATTGCTCCCAACCCCAAATCCCTAAAAATGAAACAAATATGACCTCATGCAGTGAATACTGATGTTTAAGAGAGCCTGCACTGGGATTCCTTGTTGTGTCCCCCTGGTTTTCTATCTTTTTTTTCCTTTCTGTTCCTTTGGGGCTTTTTTTTTGTTTTATTTGGGGGTTTTGGGTATTTTTTGTTTGGTTTGGTTTTTTGGGTATTTTTTTGTTCTGTTTTGTTTTTTGTTTCATTTTTTGTTTAAGAGAACCTTCACTGGGATTACTTGTTGTGTCCCCTTGTTTTTCTGGGTTTTTTTTGTTCATTTGGGACTTCTTTAATTTTGTTTGTGGTTTTGGGGTATTTTTTATTTGGTTTGGTTTTGGGGGTATTTTTTGTTTGGTTTGTTTTTTTGCTTCGTTTTTGTTTATTTGTGTTTTGGGTTTTGGGTTTGGTTTGGTTTTGTTTTGCTTGTTGTTGGGGTTTTTTGTCAGGTTTTTTTTTTGTTTGTTTTTTCTGGCCACCTCTTCCCTCTTCTCTTGCACCTGCACTGGGGCACTTTGAGAGGTGCAGCTCTGTGTTTCTGTCACCTCCTGGCACAATTCCATCCTCTCCCAAAGCAGCCAAGCCATTCCTGCAGAACATGGTGATCCCAACTTCCCATCCACGTGGATCAAACAGGTTTGGAGTCCTTCACCAGGAGTTCCCATCTGTTTCTGGCACAGGGTTCTGCTCCTCTCTGGGAGTGCAAAATTATCCTCTCACAGATGCAGCAAACTCCATTTCATGAGGAGCCAGGAACCTAAAAATGAATGATCTTGTGACTCAAACTCAGTGCTGGGAAAGGAGGAGGGTTGGAGACTTGATTTTTTTCTCAATGTTTTAACAACCCCAGTTTAGTCAGAGATTTTATATAAGTTAAATATCACTATTACTAAATGAAGCAAGAGGTTGGAGATTAAATCTGCCTTTGCAGTTAAGGATTACTTAATCATTTGCCTTTTGTCTTATTTTTAGCTCAGGCAGGATGGAAAGTAAAAATAAAAGTCAGTGTGACATGGAGGTGAGTGAAATTATAGGAGGAAAGTCCTTCCTGCTCTGATCAGAACTTGTGCCTGATCTAAAAAACTTTTTTTCCACAGCCTTGGGAACACCAAGAGCCCATCTTTGACAATAACATTCTCAACTTCATCTTCCCTTCCATGAAATCTGGCTTGCCCAGGCTTCCTCTTTTACATCGCTCAGTGCTTCTAGAATGGCAAGATCTGAGCAAGAAGTCCCAAAAATTCCCTCCAAATTATTCTGGGTTTTTTTTCTTTTTTTTTCTTTTTTTCTTTTTTTTTTAAATTCTCTTTTTGTGTATGTGTTTAAATTTATGGAAATGCTCAAGAAAATCTCAGCGTAGGATGATTTATATTGGAAGGGACCTTCAAGATCATCTCATTCCAACCCCCTTTCACTAGATCAGGTTGCTCCAAGCCCATCCAGCCTGGCCTGGAAGATTATTCCTCAGGAATAATGAATAACCAATCCAGTTTGGATGTTTCCGATATTTTTGCCTTTAAAAGTAACGCGAAGGAATAAAAGAAAATGTGTCGAGTGATTTAAAGTTTTTATTTAGTTTAAATTATTGTCATTTGTATCTCCTAGCAGCGCAATAATGTGGAAGCCATTCCTGCTGCATCCCAGGAAGAGGCAAACACCTCTTCGCTGTGAGTTATTTTAGGTGACATTGCAGAAACACTCAGCAATCCATCAGATTCCTGTAATACATTGGTTTCTCAGCACAGGCTTTTTGTGAAAAATAATGAAAGAAAGAAGTATTTGGAGTGATTTGAAAAGCTGTGAGCATTTCCCAGCCATAGCAAAAAACAGGGATAAGATGCCTTGGAAATTCTTGCTTTACTTGCTGAGATCTGTTAAGATTTAAATCTCTTGGAATGACACTGGAATCTAAATATGAGTCCAAGGATACAATTTCAGGGAAGGTGATGGCATCCCCATCTCTTATTTCCGGGGATTTCCACCTTCAATGGTGAGAGCACACACGGCATCAGCAGCAAGTTCTAACTTTGTGCTTTCCCACCTCCCAGCCATGAAAATCTCTTCCACCGTGAGTTGTGAAGATGTGAGAGGGAAAGGACTGTGGATCTCATCAGTGAAAGAGGAGGAGAGCCAGGACCCAACTGCAGCTCCTCTCCCTGCCCAGGGTTCCAGTGCTGGACCTAGAGAGGACCTGAAACTCTGGAATTTTGCATCTCAAGGTGGGAAAAAGCTCCTGATGCTCTGAGAAACTGCTTGGCTTTGTTGAGAATAAAATCATGGAATGGTTTGGGATGGAAGGGACCTGCAAAATCATCTCATTCCACCCTCTGCCATGGGCAGGGATAACTTCCACTATCCCATGTAGCTCCAAGCTCCATCCAACCTGGCTTTGGACACTTCCAGGGATGGAGAATCCACAATTTCTCTGGATAACTTTCAACCCAGCCTTCCACCCCAGTCAGCTCGGCTGGGTGCAGTCACAATGCTAAAATTAAGAAGCGATGGTTTGCTATAAAGTTCCAACTTTATATTTATATTTATATTTCTATAAAATACCAGCACCCCAGAAGTTACTCCCCTAAGTGACAGGAGGTAAGTCCCGTTCCAGTCAGAATTTTGGGACAAAGGCCTCTTCTGAAGCAGAAATGTCTTTGTACCAAGCATGCTTTCCCCATTTCTCTGCCATTGATCAGCTTTCTGAGCATCATGGAAATGAGAAGGGTTTGAGTTTCTTTTCCACTCCTCTTCTAATGGTTTGGATAAAATCCCTTTAGACAGAATTTGCTTATCTCCTTCTCCAGTAATATGGAAATCTGGAGCCTTGGAGCAGATAGAGATTCCTTAATAGCTGGGGAGCATTAGCAGTGCTGGAAGTATCCATACAGGGTTTTTAGAGTCCTCAGCTTTAACCACTGCTTGTGCTCCCACATAAATTTAAAACCCTAAACACAGCTCTGCTTTCCTCTGACACTTCCTGACAAGTATTTGTATGACAGAGGCACCAGGAAACTTCAGCTGGGATTGAGACAAGGAGCTCTCAGGAGGGAAAACTTGTCCCTTGAAATGACTGCAACCTAAACATAGCTGAAGAGTGCTGATATCATTGTTTTCCAGTTGGGAGTTGGAGGCAGGGAGGCTGTGAATATCCTGCAGCAGGCCAGAGCCAGCTGGAATGGGAGTCAACCCAACTGCAGCCCTGTCAGTGCTGAATTAAAGTGTGAGCAGCAGGGTGAGGGAGGGGATTCTCCCACCCACTCAGCTGATTCCCCACATGGAACAACTGCATCCAGTCCTGAGGTCTTCAACAGCAGAAGGATGTGGAGATGCTGGAGCAAGTCCAGAGGAGCCACAAAGATGCTCCAAGGGCTTCTGGAGCTCCTATGCTCTGGAGCCAGGCTGGGAGAGCTGGGAATGTCCAGCCTGGAGAAGGGAAGGATCCAGGGAGACCTCAGAGCCCCTTCCAGTGCCTAAAGGGACTGCAGGAGAGCTGGAGAGGGACTTTGGACAAGGGATGGAGGGACAGGACAAGGGGAATGTCTTCAAAATGACAGAGGACATATTTGGATAAGTTAATAGGAAGAAATTACTGGCTGTGAGGGTGGTGAGGCTCTGGCACAGGTTTTCCAGAGAAGCTGTGGCTGCCCCATCCCTGAAGTGTCCGAGGCCAGGTTGGACAGGGCTTCAAGCAGCCTGGGACAGTGGAAGGTGTCCCTGCCCACACCAGAATCTTAGAACAAGATGACCTTTAAGATCTCTTCCAACACAAAATGTTTCTTGTCTCTATGACTTACCGGGAACATGTTGTTCAGCTGTCCCAGTTTCCACCAGTGTGCAGTTGTTCCATCAGGAATTCTGGTTTTTATCTCCACAAGGAACTCACAGGACTGTTGGAAAGTTGCTCTGACTTAGTCTTCAGCTGTTGCCTTGAAATAAATTACAGACCCAACTTTAAATCCAGGACTACCTTCACCTAACAGTGAGGACTGAGGGTGGCCTTGACCTGGATTTCATTGTCTGGTGTCAATAAAGATAAGAGATATGAACTTTCACCATTGTAAATTTGGCCCCTGACAAGTGGAGCCATGGACCTGGACTGCTCTCTGACAGTCCCTGATGACCAAGGAGCAGCCAGAGCAGCTCAGGTCTGAGGTATTCCAGGAATGGTCATGNAAGCTCCATCCAACCTGGCTTTGGACACTTCCAGGGATGGAGAATCCACAATTTCTCTGGATAACTTTCAACCCAGCCTTCCACCCCAGTCAGCTCGGCTGGGTGCAGTCACAATGCTAAAATTAAGAAGCGATGGTTTGCTATAAAGTTCCAACTTTATATTTATAT
>VZRM01002797.1:121955-198675 GCA_013397955.1 Grantiella picta
TGGGAGTTGGAGGCAGGGAGGCTGTGAATATCCTGCAGCAGGCCAGAGCCAGCTGGAATGGGAGTCAACCCAACTGCAGCCCTGTCAGGGCTGAATTAAAGTGTGAGCAGCAGGGTGAGGGAGGGGATTCTCCCACCCACTCAGCTGATTCCCCACATGGAACAACTGCATCCAGTCCTGAGGTCTTCAACAGCAGAAGGATGTGGAGATGCTGGAGCAAGTCCAGAGGAGCCACAAAGATGCTCCAAGGGCTCCTGGAGCTCCTCTGCTCTGGAGCCAGGCTGGGAGAGCTGGGAATGTCCAGCCTGGAGAAGGGAAGGATCCAGGGAGACCTCAGAGCCCCTTCCAGTGCCTAAAGGGACTGCAGGAGAGCTGGAGAGGGACTTTGGACAAGGGATGGAGGGACAGGACAAGGGGAATGTCTTCAAAATGACAGAGGACATATTTGGATAAGTTAATAGGAAGAAATTACTGGCTGTGAGGGTGGTGAGGCTCTGGCACAGGTTTTCCAGAGAAGCTGTGGCTGCCCCATCCCTGAAGTGTCCGAGGCCAGGTTGGACAGGGCTTCAAGCAGCCTGGGACAGTGGAAGGTGTCCCTGCCCACACCAGAATCTTAGAACAAGATGACCTTTAAGATCTCTTCCAACACAAAATGTTTCTTGTCTCTATGACTTACCGGGAACATGTTGTTCAGCTGTCCCAGTTTCCACCAGTGTGCAGTTGTTCCATCAGGAATTCTGGTTTTTATCTCCACAAGGAACTCACAGGACTGTTGGAAAGTTGCTCTGACTTAGTCTTCAGCTGTTGCCTTGAAATAAATGACAGACCCAACTTTAAATCCAGGACTACCTTCACCTAACAGTGAGGACTGAGGGTGGCCTTGACCTGGATTTCATTGTCTGGTGTCAATAAAGATAAGAGATATGAACTTTCACCATTGTAAATTTGGCCCCTGACAAGTGGAGCCATGGACCTGGACTGCTCTCTGACAGTCCCTGATGACCAAGGAGCAGCCAGAGCAGCTCAGGTCTGAGGTATTCCAGGAATGGTCATGTGAGAGTGGCCAGGGTGGGCTGAGCATCCCTCTGCCAGTCCCACCCTCTCACTGTGACATGTTTGGGATGGAACCCATCTGTTCCTCTGAAAAGTGGCACCATTTTCTCTTTTCCTATGACCGGCCCATCCCTTTTTCCATCCATCCATCCATCCATCCATCCATCCATCCATCCATCCATCTATCCATCCCATCTATCCATCCCATCTCTCCATCCATCCATCCATCCATCCATCCATCCATCCCATACAAACACAACTCTCACCTTGCCAAACCCTTTTACTGACGAGTTCACCCTCATCCAGATTTTTCCCCTACCTTGTCAAATTTAAAGCTGACTCAGCTCCTGCTCCAGCAGGAGTTTCTCTCTCTCCCAGCCTTTCCCCCAGCTTTTCCTCCGAGCAGGTGACAAGGGAGACTTGTTCCGAAATCACGCCACTGACAACATGTTTTATTCAGACAGTGACAGACGCAGAAAGGCCGGGGGGTGTTGTTGCTTGTCAAGTTAAGCAGCCCTTTCACTGCAGCTCTTAACACCTATTGCGGTTGCCAGGCACTGAGCGAGCTCTCGGATGATCCCCCATCATGGAGATGCAGAGTGACTTGACAGCTCCAGGGCGGCTCTTTACATCTGTTACTGGAGCTTGGGAAGTTGGTGTTGGCTGCTGAGCCACGGGACTGCGGATCCAGCGAGGAATGACTGCTCCAAAGGCTCTGCATGTCTGCAAAATTGTCCTCACAGCCACGTTGAGCAGAGATCGTTTAATTCTCACAGGCTGGGAGGGTTGGGGTTGTTAAGCCTGGAGAAGAGAAGACTTTAGGGAAATCTTAGAGTCCCTGAAAGGGCCCTAAAAGAGCTCCAACAGAGCTGGAGAGGGACTTTGGATTAGGACATGCAGTGATAGGACAAGAAGAATGGCCTTGAGCTGAAGGAGGATAAGTTTAGATTGGATATTAGGAAGAAATTCTTCCCTGGGAGGGTGGAGAGGCCCTGGCACAGGTTGCCCAGAGAACTTGTGGATGTCCCATCCCTGGAAGTGTCCAAGTCCAGGTTGGACAGGGCTGGGAGCAACCTGGAATAGTGGAGGGTGTCTCTGCCCCTGGCAGGGGTAGGGAGAAAATGAGCTTTAAGGTCCCTTTCAACCCAAAAATTTCTTAAAGATCATCCAGTTCCAATCCCCTGCCTTGGCCAGGGACACCTTCCACTATCCCAGATTTCTCCAAGCCACATCCAGCCTGGCCTGGAACACTTCCAGTGCAGAGGAACTCAGGAAAAATTACCCCGGCAAGAAACCACAACAATTGAGTCCGTTGTCCACAAATAAACACATTCCCAGTGATCTCAGGTGTATTCCCAAAGTTGTAACTTCTCTGAAAGCAAGAGGATTTTGACAGTCACAAGCTTCTAGCAGCAGAAAAGAAAATGGGAATGAGTTCCATGGGGACTGTGTTACACCTCTATTAATTAGCATGGGAACAATTAGAATTGTTCTATCTCTGCTTTATCCACCGTGAGCTCCTGTTGTGAGAAAATAATTTTCTAGCAGATTCTGTTGTAATGACAAAAACGTTGCTGTCCAGCCGGCAGGTGTACTCAGAAGGATTTATTTCCAATAGGGATCCCAAGGATCAGCTGCCCAGAAACTCCTTTATAAGTCTCTCTGCTCTTTATTAAATGCAACTGATATTTTCCTGGGTTTATACTCTGCTGCCATCATCTGTGCTTTGCTCATACTGCAGCCTGCTTCCCACGGCACAGACCAAATTCCTCTCCAAATTGTTTTCCCTGCTGCTAGAGAGGACATTATTGATATATTCCTTTTTTAGGACAGCAGTGTCACTAGTCCCACAGGGGATGGGAGCACCAGCATCAGTGCCCACCCCACTGATCGGCAGGACACAGATGGGATTGGAGCTTGGAGGAACCTTCACAGCAGCTGTGTAAAATCCCCACGGACCAGATTTACCCACAGCCATCTCAATTATTTCACAATGTGCATGTTTTTCTACCACAAAATTTGGTGGAATAGCCCAGAGACAGCCAAAGTCGAGCTCACTCCAAGGACAAGTCAGGGCAGGGCTGGTAGCTGTAAATTAATTGACTTCTGGCTGTTTCAGTCATTAGTTCAGGCAGAGGTTGTGCAGTGAGTAAGGTCCTGCTGTCTGTAGCACAGAAAAGATCTCCCACCTCTCTTCTAATGGTTTCCTCAACAAAAGCCAGTGATTCATCCAACCCCAGCGTGGGTTTTATCCATCTCACATCTGGGATGTAACTTCAGAGCCAGGAGCAGCTGCCATTCAAGCAGTGACTCTTTGAACCCAAGGAAAGTCCAGCTCTGAGTTATTAATATCAGACCTGATGCCAAGCAGCTCAAAAACCATCAAACTTCCACTGAGACGAGTCCCGGCACCTCTTCTGGGGAGAAAAATCAGAAACTTGTCAAAAAATGAGTCCTAAAAACTCCACATTTAAAGGAGCTGCTGAATTCAGTGCAGGACTTCAGAGCTAATCCAGTGCTGTCCATCGGATAATAAATAAAATGGAGAACCAGGCACAGGTAGGAAATAGCTGGATCCCCTTTTCCTGACTCTTTTCCTTCCCAGTAATAAAAATTTCAACCTGAAGTGAGCCAAAAATATAGCAATTCATATCATTTTGAAACATCTCCCTAGACAGCATGGCCATGGTACAGAGTCTGTGTGAAAGCAGTTTTCATCCTCTCCTAGTTATTGTAGAGGGAAAATTATGGATGAAGATTAATTCCAGAGAAATCTTTTGTTTCTAGAGAAAACAAGGGATGAAAAAGTAATTTGTGGTCTATTTTCTGCTAAACTCCTGCCGGGAGAGGAAACCAAGAAAGGACGAGAAAGGGAGAGGGAAAGGAAAAGGAAAAAGGGAGAAGGAGGAGAAGGAGGAGAAGAAGGAGAAGGAGAAGGAGAAGGAGAAGGAGAAGGAGAAGGAGAAGGAGAAGGAGAAGGAGAAGGAGAAGGAGAAGGAGAAGGAGAAGGAGAAGGAGAAGGAGAAGGAGAAGGAGAAGGAGAAGGAGAAGGAGAAGGAGAAGGAGAAGGAGAAGGAGAAGGAGAAGGAGAAGGAGAAGGAGAAGGAGAAGGAGAAGGAGAAGGAGAAGGAGAAGGAGAAGGAGAAGGAGAAGGAGAAGGAGAAGGAGAAGGAGAAGGAGAAGGAGAAGGAGAAGGAGAAGGAGAAGGAGAAGGAGAAGGAGAAGGAGAAGGAGAAGGAGAAGGAGAAGGAGAAGGAGAAGGAGAAGGAGAAGGAGAAGGAGAAGGAGAAGGAGAAGGAGAAGGAGAAGGAGAAGGAGAAGGAGAAGGAGAAGGAGAAGGAGAAGGAGAAGGAGAAGGAGAAGGAGAAGGAGAAGGAGAAGGAGAAGGAGAAGGAGAAGGAGAAGGAGAAGGAGAAAGAAGGAGAAGGCTTGGCAAAAGTGACAGAGTTTTGTTTCCTATTGCAACATATCTTGTGAGAGACAAAAGCCCTGCGTCCTCTTCCCTTCCTCCCTCCACCAAAGTCCTTCACGGCCAGGAATATTCCTCTCTCATTCCATTCCCTCAGAGTCTGATCCCGGTTATCATCGAGGGCAACTTCTCAGCTTTCACTTTTGCTCAGTCCCTGGGAGAAGCTGGACTTTGAGTCACAGTTTTTGCCACCTCATCGAGCTCATTGATTTCTAGAAAAGGCTTTTAGAAAAGAAAAATGAAGCTTCACTATTTGGCAGGGGAAAGAGAAGCACTTCCTGATCCTCCTCTTACATTCATTTTCCAAGCTCAAATGCCACCAGTCCAGCGTCTTAAAAGTACCCTCAGGACCCACTAATTTAAGTAATGTGTGTCTGTAGTGTGACCTTGCAAAAAGATCAGGACTTAATGTCCCTCTGTTGTGTCTGGAGGATGGAACTACCCAGTACCTGCTTTTTGCTCCAATGCTGTTTAAATACGAAGCAATTATTTGTTATGAAAATTTGATAACGTTGTAATGCTTACAAAAAAAAATAAATTCCATCTGTTTGATTCTCCCCAAGAGGAAGAGGAAAAGATTCATTAATAGAAATACACGGCATTTCTATGGGAAAAAATAACTTTATTTATGTAACTAAGGGTAACCACATGAAATTAAAGATGACAAAAATTCAGCAGAATAACATGAAAACCATCCTAGGTTTCTATTTATAATCTGAATTGTGCCGGTGGGAATCCTGAGGTTGGAGCTGTTAGAAAGCAGCCTAAGAGCACCAGACAGCATTTATCCCAGGATATCAAAGGTACAAGAAAGACGTTTCACTGCCCACAAGCTGTGGGTCAGTGGGTAGATTAGGGAACCACAGAATCATGGAATGGTTTGAGTTGGAAAGGAGCTTCAAGTTCATCTCATTCCAACCTCTGCCATGGGCAGGGACATCTTCCACTCTCCCAGGTTGCTCCAAGCCCTGTCCAACCTGGAATTCCACACTTCCAGGGATGGGGCAGCCATAGCTTCTCTGGGAATTCCATCCCAGCCCCTCACCACTCTCAGAGGGAAGANCCAGCCTGTCCCCACAGGCTTCATCCCCCTGAGAATCTTCATTTGCCAAATTGATATCAGGCTGATTCTTTGTCCTCATCCACTCAGAGTTCTCCTCTGGGACCCAAACCCTGGAGATCACACCTGAAATAACCTACTCCCTTTTTATTTGACTTTCCACATCAGTGCCTTGCCAGACTTCGGGTTCTGTCTCCCTCACAATCTGCAGCAATTTTGTCACAAGAAAAAATTAAAATCTTCAGATTTTCTGTGAGATTAATCAGCTGATTATTTGTCTCTGTCACTGGTCCTGAATCTTTAAACTGCGAAGAAAGAAAAAAGCCAAATTAAGATCCAAGAATCCTAAATCATTCATGGGATAGAAAGGCAGCATTATGGGTTTCCAAGTGAAAAATCTCCCAGACTAATCAGCTTCAGCTTTCCTGCCATCAGCAGCTCTGGTAGCCACAACCTTCAGAACCAGGCAGTGACCTTGTTAAAGAGGACATGATGACATTTCCCCCTTCCTAAGTGTCAGTGGCTATCACAGGGAAACCCAGGATTTCTTCTTGGCGAAGAAAAAAAAAACTTTTCCACCTGTTTTGCACACAGAATAGTGAATTTTGCTACTTACTGTCACACTTCAACAGGGAGTTTTGCTCTTTTTGAAGGAGATTCCTCTCTTGGACTTCATCTCCTCTGATCCCTTGGCAAAATAACCTTTCCTGCGGTTTTCCTATTCCCACGCTGGATTTAACCAGCCGGTGTGAAACCATTTGTCAGCCTCTCCTGCCTCCACTGCAATGTCTGAATGCAAATGAATAAATTATTCCAGTTCATTTCTCATGAAAGTAGCAGGCACCTCTCAGAGAACATCAGGTACAAGAGTTAATCGGGAGAAGCCAGAAGAACAGGGAAAAAAAAGGGAATGATTTTTCTTGAGGTCTGGTCTCAGGGGGGTGACATGAGATCAACAAAGAAAGAATTCTGGATTGGTTCAGGGTGGAAGGAATCTCCAAGATCTTTTAATTCCACTGGACCAGGTTGATCCAAGCCCCATCCAACCTGGTCTTGGACACTTCCAGGGATGGAGTAGCCACAATTCTCTGGGCAGCCAATTCCAGGGCCTTCCCACCCTCACAGGGAGGAATTTCTTCCCAAGATTTCATCTAAATTTGTCCTTTTTCATTTTAAAACCATTCCTCTTTTCCTATTACTGTCTGTCCATGTAAAATGTCACTCTCTCTCTTCTGGAAGAAACCCCCTTTAATTAATCCCGAGGAAGATTTGTTCAGAAGAGAAAATCCATGATGTGGATGAGAATAAAACTGGCAAGTCGGAAGTGATTTAGTTAAAAGTTGAACAGACTGGGAAATTCCCAGATCACTGGGAAATTCCAGAACTTACTGGGCTTTTCCATTTTGAAACTGAACAGCCCCTGAAATGCTGAAATCTTCGAACAAAGGCACCAGAACAGAACACTTTGGCTGAAAGCAAAGGTTTGTTTCAGTGACAATGTTTTTGCTTTTCGAGGTTGATTTCTGTGTAGAGTTTTCGGGTTTTTTTCCCCAGTTCTAAAAATAAATTTTTCAGATAAAAGAACAGTATAAATTCCAAACAGGCAATTTCAGATGAAGGACTGAAACATTCTGTCCTTTTCAACATTGTAAAGAAATTTTTGAATACCTGACATTTGTTGCTGAAAATGGTGTTCTTTCTGTTGTTTGACTTTGACTGGAGCAGAATTGCTTCACTTGCCCCTGAAATCTGCTGAAGAGTTTCTGCACCACACTAAAAAGATGATCTCACTCTCATCTCCCACCTCTTTCCTTTGCTTTCTTACACTTGGCAGCTCCAAGCTTTTGGAAAAGATGTTGATGATCCAAGCTGGATCTCTGAGCAACCTGGTCTAGTGCAAGGTCTGAATGATCTTTCTCTGCATCATGTGCGTGCTTAAAGCATTGCTTAAAATAAATAAAGTACAAATAAACCAGAAAACTCCTTACCAGAAAGAAGAAAAAAATAGCTCTTAAAACCTGGTCCTTTGTGTTGTGAAGATAAAGCATCAAGGCTAAAATTCCCTCCCTGTGACGGGGAGAGGATGAAGATTTAAAGAGGTGGTAAAAATGCTGAATTTTCCTTAGGGGATACTCAGCTGTGGCTGGATATCCACAGATCTTCCCTCAGCACCGGAGAGAGGCTGTAATTCCCAAGCGCAGAGCAGAGCTCAGGACATTTGCAAGAAGGTCTTGCCTTGTTCAGGGTCGTGTCTTGAGTTACCAACCACCCAGCACCTCATCCCACCCACGTGCTGCCCACCAGGGCTGCAGAGATTCATGGAGGTCATCTGAGCTTCAGGAATTTGTGTGGAGAGCAATTTTACACCAGCCTGAGCTGGGGCAGCAGAGCTCAGCCTGGGTTTAGGCAGACTGGGTTTGGCTCAGCTCAAAATAACTGGGGGTTATTTTGCAGCCATGAGGACAATCAAAAGTCCACAGCAAGGTGAAGAATTTTGCTTGAAAGAGGGGAGGTTTAGATGGGATATTGGGAAGAAATTCTTCCCTGGGAATGTGCTGAGGCCCTGGAATAGAATTCCCAGAGAAGCTGTGGCTGCCTCATCCCTGGAATTGTCCAGGTTGGATGGACTTTGGAGCAACCTGGGATTGAGGAAGCTGTCCCTGCCCACGGCAGGAGTTGGAATCAGATGATCTTAAAAGTCCCTTCTAGCCCAAACTATTCTTGGATTCTCTGATCCCAAAGGCAGGACTCTCACTCAGGGTGAGATCCACCAAGCCCTGACCACCACTGGATTCCTCTTCACTGACTGTACAAGTTGGCTGCTCAGATGAAAACACCCAAATGAGATTATTCTCTTTATCTTCCCTCTCCCCTGATACCCAAGGTGTCCACAGAGGAGCAAAACCTGGCTCTGAGCTCCACAAACAAAAGTGACAAAGGGAATTGTCTTCATATGATCTTGACAAATTATATCCTAACTTGCATAATTCACCAGTTCTTCATGAGAATTGAAAGCTCAAATGGTGGCAAATCACAGAATCCTGGAAATTTTGGGGTTGGAAGGAACCTTTAAAAGTCATCCAATTCCACCCCCCTGCCATGGGCCAGCCTTCCACTAGACCAGGTTGCCCAGAGCCTCGTGGGTTTGTTTTGCTTTTCTTTTTTTTTTTGTTTTCTTTTTCCACCCTTCCAGTTTCCAAAGGGTCTACTTCAGAGAAGGGAAGGAGAAAAATTTCGTCAGAGGGATGGGACATGGTGATGACAGTGACAACAGCCCTGGCACCCAAGTCCTGCATTGAAACACCACGTGCTAAGAAAATTGATAAAGGAGAACACAAACCCAGCATTGAATTTGAACCTGTTTGATGCAGATCTTGTCTCCATGGTGGGATTCTTAGGCTGTCCTGTGCGGGGACAGGAATTGGACTTTGATTATCCTTGTGGGTTCCTTCTAACTCAGGATATTCCATGATTCTATGATTCCATCAGCTGCTGGGAATGAATGCATAAAAAGCCCTCTCTGCAGTGATGTTGGCTGGTAATTGTTCATCTGGTTTTACCCTGCCAATTTCTCATGACCTGCAGTTAAATATTCCAGCACTTTGAGCTCATTACAGCATTCCTACTAATTATATCTCCTTGCAGACCTCCTACCAGCCAAATCTCAGGAGCTGGAAGCACTCAAACTTGTAATTTCTTTTTTTCCGTCCTACCTTTCTTTGGATTTCCTCTGATATTTTCTTTCTGCTTTTGTGCACAAGCCCTTAAAGTCGTTCCCACGCTCCGAAGTCCGACTCCCACTTGCTGCCTCAACCCCAATTCAAAGTTTTCTCCTGTTGCTTTCTCCAGCAAATTCTCATTTAACTCAGTGCTCCAGTCAGTCTGTGATAGGCCTTGACAATTCTGAGGGAGAAGGGAAAGAAAGAGAAAGAAGAAGAGAAGAGAGGAGGGAAAAGAAAAGAAAAAGTCTTGTAAAGATTAGTTTCTCGAGGGGGAACTAAAAACAAAAAAAACCTCAGTCTGGAGGGAAAGTTTAATTAAAAAGAACAGAGTTTTTAATTACCAGGGAAATCTACTTGAATGATTCATTTGCATAATCCCGACGGCAGTGGGAGAACAGGCAGGAACAAGATAAGCTTTCTTTACAATCCTTCTCTTGCTTTCCCCTATCTCTCCAAAAATTACTCTGATCCTTCACTCCTCCCCTCTCTCCTTCCCCGCTGCATTGTGCTTACATCTGATGGCACATTTTGGCCTCAGGCTATTCCTGCTTGTTTGGCTCTCTCTTTGTTCTGTGATGATTTATTTCGGTACACATCCTGCACCTTTCCTCTCTTTGGGTTGTCCAGGGGAGGTGAGGCCATTCCTGCCTCCTTCTCCCATGGCATCCAGACTCTGCTGAATTGCCCTTGATGGCCAAGCACCGGGGAGTATCACCACTTGGTGACATTCAGAGTGAGAGCAGAGAGAAATTTGGCAGCAGAGGAGCTGATTAGGAGGTCAAATCATCTCTAGCCAGCTTTGGAGGTCAGCAAAGGAAGGACCATTAACGCAGCACGGCCAAGGCCACCACGACACCATGTCCCCAAGGGTCACACCTCCACATCTTTTAAATCCCTCCAGGGATGGTGACACAGCCACTTCCCTGGGAAGCCTATTCCAGGGCTTGACAACCATTTCAGTGTAGAAATTTTTCCAAATCATAGCATCATTTAGATTGGAAAAGCCCTCTAAAGTCGTCGAGTCCAACTGTTCCCCCAACACAGCCAAGCCCACCACTCAATCACATCCCCAAATGTCACACACATCTCTTAAATCCCTCCAGGGATGGTGACTCAGCCACTTCCCTGGGCAGCCTGTTCCCACGCCTGACAACACTTGAGGGAAATAAGTTTTTCCTAATATCCAATCTAAACCTCTCCTGGGGCAACCTGAGGCCATTTCTTCTTGTCCCACCACTTTTTACTTGGGAGAAGGGAATGACACTTGGTCAGTGGTCACCTGATAGTCCTGTCCTGTCCGATCCTCCCCTGCAAGATAAAAAGGTGTAGTGGGTTGAACCATGGCTGGGTGCCAGGTACTCACCAAGGTGATTTATCCCTCCCCTTTCCAATGGGACAGGGAGAAAATAAAATGGAAAACATCCAGCGGGTGAGATAAGGCAGAAGGAAAAAAAAAAACCAACCAAGGTTCTGAGCACACATAAGCTAAGAAAAAAATCAGTCTCTACTTCCCATCGCCAGGCAGTGGTTGGACATCTCCTGGGTATCAGGGCTTCAGCACACATAATGGTTCCTCTGGGAGGCACACATTGGAGAGCCATGAATACCCTTAAAAATATCCTTTCTCCCCCAACCCCTCCCTCCTTCCCACTGGCAGTGCAGGGAACAGGGTGTGGGGGGTTTTGGTCAATTCATCACTGAGATCTCGTTCTGCTGCTCAGGGAGAGGTGTCCTTCCCTTGCTGTCCCTCCCACAGGAGACAGTTCTCTGTGAACTTCTCCAGCATGGGTCCAATCTCACGAGCAGCAGTCCTCCCAAAACTGCTGTGGCGTGGGTCACTCCGTCCCACGGGGTGCAGTCCTCCAAGCCCGGCTGTTCCAGTCTGGAAGAAGGGAGTCCCTCTCTCCACTGGGACTCCTGCTGGAACACAGCCTCCTCCAGGTATCCACCCACTCTGGCATGGGCACCTCCTCCACGGGCTGAGAGTGGATTTCTGCATCCCCCATGGACCCCATGGACTGCAGGGGGACAATGTGTTTCACCATGGTCCTCACCGCAGCCTGCAGAGGAACCTCGGCTCTGGTACATGGAGCACCTCCTCCTCCTCCTCCTTCTTCTCTGACCTTGGTGTCTCCATGTTGTTTCCCTCACCTCCTCGTCTTTCTCTGACCAGAAAAAACTGTGTTCCCCACTTTGTTTTGATTTTCTTCCTAAATATGTTATCACAGAGGCATAACCAACATCTCTAATTGGCCCAGCCTTGGCCAGCAGCATGTCCAGCTTCAGAGCCATCAGGGATTGGCTCTGCTGGACATGGTGGAAGCTTCCAGCAGCTTCTCACAGAACCCATCTTTGTGGCCATCCAGCTACCAAAAACCAGGCAAAACCAAGCAAAACCAACACAAAAGGAGGCTTGAAATGACATTTCGTCCCCAGGTGTGATGATTCCCATGCTTTTTACTCCCATTATTGATTTGCTACCTGTTGAAAAGCTCAATCCTTTGTAACGCACTGGAATTCAGGGACAAAAACCTCACATTCTGACTTGTAAAATGTTATCTTTTCCCTTCACACACTCCTGGCCTGCACCCACACACTCCTCTGATATCAGGGGGTTGTGGTCCAGCAAATCCACAGAGGGGAAAAGCCATTTTATACCCCAAGGGGGGTGGAATTATCCTGTGGATGGAGCAAAGTCTCATTCAATCCCAAGGCAGACAAGAAATCCTGGTGATTTTTACCTGCCTGTAAACAGCCAGCTCCATCAAAAGAGGAACATCTGAGCTCTTCTCCCCCATCCACGTTCACATTCCCCACAGCCCAGGGCTCGGGGGAGTGGAGAAACCCACGCTGCCCTCAGAGCTCCTCCAGACAAGCGTGGATGTGAGCACAGAAATCAATATCCAGCCAGGAAAGGTGTTCAGCTCTCCTGGATCTCAGCACTTCGCCCCTGGATAACCCTTTTCTCCCTCAGCGCCTGCTGAGCTGCCCCCTCCCTCCCCTGCTCTGGAAGCTTTGCAGGCTTTTCTTCCAGCAGCACTTGAAAAGGTCTTTTGTTGGTGCTGCTTTTGAGCCTCAGAAGTCAGAAAATGGATGGGAGCAGCACAGTTGTTCAGCCTTTCCACATTTCCTGACATCCTTGGTATTAACATGTGTTTGGGACGCTGGGAGCCAAGAAGGGTCAGAAGACAACATCCTGTGTCTGGACCTGAAATATGAGAGAGGAATAAACTGCCAGTTTAAGAAACACAGAGAGGAGGAAATGTAAGTCTCAAAATAAAGGAAATTGTAAAGATCTGGAGAGGAGCAGTGAATTTTGTTCAGCTGGGTGCAGGGAGACCATGTGTGCCCAAATCAGGATGTCACCACAGAGTAATTTATCCCTCCAGCCCTCCCTGACCCACAGGATGGAGGCATGGGGAGTGCCAGCTCTGTGACTGTGTCTTTAGGCTGATGGATGGGATGTGGAACACGTGTTTTTCATGTTTAATTAAGCTGAGGGGGTGACAGGCACCACAGGAAACCTCCAGAAAATTGATTTTTCCTCACATATCCGCCCACAGAGGAACTGTTGTGTGCAGATGCCTGGAGAGAGTATTTTGGGAGATCTGCCTGTGTTTTCTTTGTCTGCTTCTGCACTTAAAACGAGGTAAGATTGCTGGAAGTAGTTAATGCTACTTCAAAAATTAATGTAGTGTCTGTATTTAAATTATATTTTTAGTCTATTTTAGGTACTCCAGGGATGTTGCATCCCTCAAAGTGTTCAAGGCCACGAGGTCTCAAAGCAACCTGGTCTAGTGGAAGGTGTTTGCCCACGGCAGGGTTTGAAACAAGATGATCTTTCAGGTCCTTTGCAGCCCAAACAAACCTGTGATTCTATGATTTCATAATAAATTTTATGTTGAATATGAACATTCATACTCATACAAAGAGAACAGAGTGCTCAGAGACCTCCATCAGAGGTGTGCAAGTCCAGAGTGAGTGGCTTTAAGGAAAAATGTGGCTATTTTGAGCAAAAAGATATTTCAGTGGATGAGAAGCTCTGAGCTTGCTGTAAGCACAGAATGTCTGTGAGTGCAGGCAGCCAGGATGAATTTTTCCAGGCTGTGAGGGGGAGGTACCAGCACCTGATATCTCCATTTCTGCTGTGAGCAGAATGTTGGTGCAACTCTAAATGGTGAGCTTCTCCAGAAAACAGGGATTTATCCATGCCTGGACATGCTGCAGGTGTGCAAAGAGCCAGCACAGGCTGTTTGTGAATGGATTTTTGTGTGATGGATGCAGCAGAGGGGAGAGAGGGATCCTCCTGACCTTCACTCCCTCTTGAGACCATTCCTGATAACCAATCCCACTTGGACCAGCATGCACTGCTGGAGAAGGCAAAAAAAAAGGGAAAACAAGGGAGATTTCACCTGCCTGGAATATATCAGCTGCCAGAACTGCACTGCACCTGGAAAAGACTAGGGACATCAGATCCTGTGCCCTAAGCAGATGCTGGAAGTGAACTGGTGTTAATGACTGTGGAAAATCAGGGATGAGAATCCAGAGAGGAGCTGGGCAAGTTGTTAATGATGTCATGAGATTCACTGCCCATCATCCCACACCCCCAGAGCTACAGGTTTCCAGCTCTCCGAGGCCATTCCATAAATTCCCCAGTCTAGAATGATCCAAAAATCACCTGTAACTGTTTCCTCATGACTCTGTCTGCCTTGCAAGCTCCTCCTTTCTTCCTGTATTCCTTCACTCCCATCCCATGGCTGCCTGCTCTGATTCCCTGCAATGAAGACGAGAGCTCTCCTCTCTCAGACAGATCTTTCACAAAGCAACTCAGACTTTTAGAGTTGCTCCAAATCTCTTTTCACAAAACCCCAGAATCATTTAGGTTGGAAGAAACCTTAAAAATCTTGGTCCAACCCCCTGCCACGGGCAGGGACACCTTCCATCCCAAATTGCTCGCATCCAACCTGGTCTTGGACACTTCCAGGGCAGCCGCAGTTTCTTTGACCGAAAAATTCCATTGCCTTCCAAAACTTCCCAAAAATTCCAGTGAGGAGGATGAACAGGTACAAGGGATGAGAAAAAACAGCTCCCAAGGTGTTTTCCTATGTGTTCCATTTCCCTGGGGAACCAGGCTGGAAATGCAGCCCAGCCACGAGTGATGCTTTGTAATGAATTGAGCAAGTGGTTAAACACACGAATCAAAATAAACCAAGTTCAAATAGCCCCTCACCAAGCTGCTTATTTCAGTCTCAGCACTCAAGGCTGCAGATTTCTGGAATTACTGATCGCTGAGAGGCTCATTGTTACAGGGTCAGGCCTCTCCTGACATGAAACCCCATCTCAAGCGCCCGGGAGATAAAAACCCCTCCTGCCGAATGAAATAGGATATAATTCACTGGGCATGTCCTGGGGTGGCACTTTCCCAGTCACGGGCCAGCTGTGCTGTTAACAAGCCCCTGCAGAAATTCCAGCAGCTGATCTGTGCTCTCTCACATCGTTCTGCACTCTACTGATGTTAAACTGCAGCAGTTTAGCAGAGAAACATGGGATGGTTTGGAAAGGACCTTAAAGATCATCAAAAATTCTTGTCCATCCTCCACTGGGCAAAGCACAGCTGCACCTCCCACGAGGAGGTTGCTGTGAACTCCGACCAGTTCAGGACAGTCAAATGCAAATATCCCAGCTTTATTCTGGGAGAATTAGGCAAAGAAAGCCAGAGAAATGTCTTTTCTTGTGTATAAGAAACAATAAAAAACTCAGGCTAAATATCACCTTTCATGGAACGACAGGGCATTTCCAGGTAGGAGATCAGTACTCATATCAAAATATGAATACCAAATCAGCTCTTCACTCAGGATTTGGCTTTCCAGCAGCCCATTCCTCATGGAGACAGGGAGCAGAGGAGGACCTCTAATTCCTCTAGCATCTCTCGGTATTTATTCAGTTGGTAAATCACAGGAATATGGAATGGGATGGGTTGGAAGGAACCTTAAAGACCATTTAGTTCCATAACCTATTCAATAAATTAAAAAATAAAACTCACCAGAGTGCCACAGTTCAGGCAAGAAGATCCATTAAAGCCCCAAACTGATGTCATGTGGGACAGGAGAAATGAGATGGGAATTATCAGCTGGTGATGGCAATTATCAGCTGGTGATGGTAATTATCAGTTTTTAAGCCTGAGCATCAATTCTACATAAAATAATGGGGGGAAAAAAATGTTACAAGATGCAATCGATAAAGAACCAGAGGGTCAGAACACAATTAATGTCAGTCAGGGGGCTTTGTGAAAGGGGGGCTTGTCAAGCCAGCCTGATTATGTATCTGAGGAGATAAGAAGATTGGCAATACTGAGAAAAGCCTCAATGTGAGACTTTTTTAAAGGGTTTGATTCATTTCTGACAGTCGTGTTAAAAGGCAAAAGAGAAAAGAGAAATATAAATATCAAATCCATTAAAAGCTGGTCAAATAACGGATCTCAGGAAGAACTTGTCAATGGAAAATCATTGGTGACGCAGGTTCTGCAGGAATTTTCAGTGATTTGGGAAGGAGAATAAAATCACTGCTGACAACGTTTCTGAAAGGTAATCAGTGCCTCTGAGTAGGGCAGAGGAATTCTACACAGAGGTCTGAATTTTTTGGGAAACTAGACCAAGATGAGTCAGGCTGGTCCATCTGAATGCAAATTTTTATATCCAGAACTAAGAAATTAAGCTTAGCTTATCCAAATCCTTCCCAGTACCTGAAGGGAGTCAACAAGAAAGAGAAAACATTTACAATGGCCTGGAGTGACAGGACAAGGGGGAATGGCTTCAAACTGAAAGACAGTAGGTTTGGATGGGATATCAGGGAGGATTTCTTCCCTGTGAGGGTGGTGAGGCCCTGGAATGGAATTCCCAGAGGAACTGTGGCTGTCCCATCCCTGGAAGTGTCCAATTCCAGGTTGGATGGGGCTTGGAGCAACCTGGGATTGTGGAAGGTGACCCATGGCAGGGGCTTGGAACGAGATGAACTTTCAGGTCCCTTCCAACCCAAACCCAAAGTTAATTAAGGAGTGTTCATGAAGACAAGGCAATGAAATGCAGAGTCTAAACATTACCAGTGGATTTTTCCAGGAAACCTCTGCTTCCTCTGCTCGTTTCTCCTCATGGCACAAAACTCATCTTTAAACTTGTAAGGGACCCGACCTCAACTCCCCAAGGACACCTCGCTTCCAAACCTTTGCCATCACCTTCCTTTCTATTTTTTTATCCAAAACCTCCCAAAAGTGAGCGCTCAGGACACTTTCCTGTGTAGATTCTTTCATTCCAGGACACCTTCCTGCACGGATTCCTCCATTTCATCAGGAACAAAGGCTGTTACTCAGCAGAAGGTTCACGTGTGACTTCTCTTCAAAAGTTCAGGGTGAAGAAATGAACTGCAAAGGGCTTGTTTGTGCTCTATTTAACTTCCAGTGAAGTGATGATGATGCCTCAAAGCTGCCTCCTAACAGTCGTCTGTAGTCCCTGAGCCAAATGCCAGCCAGGAACAGAAATCTCCAGGAAAGGAGCAGACAAACATTGTCTTTTATAGCTTGGAAACAGCTGTTCCTGCCTTTGGGCCTGCAGACTCGGGACTCACTGACCTGGTTTACCCAGCCCTTGGCTTCTGGTTTATATCCCCGTGTCTGCTGATAATTGATGCATTTCTAATTGTTATTTAAACTCGTTTAAAGTGAATATTGGTAATTAATTATCTCTTGCGTCCCTGAAATGATTGTACTGCTAGTAGAAATATTGAAAGTGGAGGCAAATTATGCAAATTCTTTAGTGAGAGTGGTTAGGCAGGGGGGTGTTTTATTTTTATTTTGTTCTAGGAGTCTTGTTGGGGTGTTTTTTTGAGGTTTGTTGCTTTTTTGTTCCAAGCACTGAACTTGCGGAACCTCTAAAACACCAACCTGGCATCTTTTCTTCAAACAGCTTTGCAAAGAGGATAAAGATGGAAATAAAGAGACATATGGTGCACATGAGCCTAATTCATGCAAAGTTGCTCATCCTGGGCAGATGGAAATGAATGTTTGAGTACCTTGGCTGGAAAGATGCCTTAAAACTCACCTTCTTTTTATTTTGCCTTCATCATCAGCCTGGCTAATGAGCAGCTCCAAGGCAACTTTTCTTCCTTCTCAGTCTTTTGTGCAAATTAATTTTGCTGCCATGTGTCCTCCTTGCCCCTCTTCTCCTGAGTTTCGATGACAGATTGATGACTTGAATGGCAGCAAATGCAAAGTACTCCCAAATATTCCCAGTGTTAATGAGGAATTAATCTGATCTGGGAGACAAAGGGAAAGGGGAAGGAGAGGCATCGATGTGGTTGGGAGTTCCCCAGCACCCAGCAGGTTCTGCAAAATTCACTCATGCTGCTGGTTTTCCTCCTTGCACAGGATATTCCTCCTAAACATCCTGTCTGAAAATATTGCCCTGCCTTAGGCACCGCTCGTGTCCAATTATTGACTGCCTGGAGCTTGGGAGAATTTGTAGGAGATTCGTCACTTCTTTCTCGTCTTTTTTCTTTTTATACCTGTTTTCTTTTCTTCTCTCATCCTTCTCCCATTGCATCACCGATCCATCAGACATTGATCTTCACATAAAGGTGCAAAGTGAGTCGACAGGCTCATGCCACATTTTATTAAGCAGCTTTCCACTGGGAATCAAGACATTGGATAAAAGAGAGTATTGCCAGTATTTTGGAATAATATCCACCAAAATCCTCCTCTGCAACTGTCAGGAAGACTCTGGATTTTAAGGCCCCAAAGTAGTTCAAGACTTGGGAATGATCAGGTGGTGTCTGGTTACATAAATCCCTAATGGCTTTAAACTGGAAGGGAACAGGTTTAGATTGGATATGAAGAAGAAATTCTTCCCTGTGAGGGTGGGTAGGCCCTGGCACAGGTTGCCCAGAAAAGCTGTGGCTGTCCCATCCCTGGAATATCCCAAGCCAGCTTGGATGGGGCTTGGAGCAACCTGGGATAGTGGAAGGTGTCCCTGTCCGTGGCAGGAGTGCGGAATGAGGTGATCTTGAAGGTCCATTCAAACCCAAACCACGATTCCATGGTCTTTAACCACGCTAATTCAGATATCTGGATAGGATTTTGAGTAACCAAATCCCTCAATGAGTAAAAATATTTTCCTGCTTTATCTCTAACTCATCATTTTATGTATTTTCCTTGTTTAGAGGCCTAAAGGTATTTGGTCATCAACCTGTGCGAACAGGATTTCATGGAATCATAGTTGGAAGGAAGCCACAAGGATCATCAGGTCCAACTCCTGGTCCTGCATAGACAAGCCCAAGAATTCCACCTTGTGCCTGAGAGTGTTGTTCAAACTTCTTGAACTCCTCTTCCCTCCTGGTGGAAAACAAAAAGTCAAATTAATAACAAATCAATAAACGTGTTTTTTTGGAATATAAGATATTCAATGGAATATTAAACCAGACAAATACTAAACCCTGATCTGTTCAGTGGAAAACTCCCAACATTCTCTGTAAATCCCAGCGCTGTTTTTATGGTTTGTCCTGCACAGCAGATGTCCTCACTCCAAAGCTGCTTGGATTTTTCAGAAATAGGATTGTGGGGCTTATTTTTCTCCTGTTGTGCATTTTTTCCCCTTCATTTTAAATTCAGAGAAAAAGCACTTCCTAAATGCAAGCACAGCTGGAATTTCCACTACAAGGTGAAAAAAACTAAGGACATTACAGAGAGGGGTTTGTGCACAAGGCAGATCCTCTGGGGATGAGTTGGAGGAGGTGAGCTGTTCACCATTAATGTCCTTATCTCCTCAAACTATCAAACCAATGCAAATCACTTCCCACTGCTGGCAGCACTGGAGTTTGGAAAATATGGAACACAGCAGCAGCTCCTTGAGCGTCCTTCAGGACGTGGCTTTGTGGCAACCACAGTTGTCATCTACACTTGAGGGAGAAGATGATGGATTTGTTCATCAGCTTTGTAATTCTGAGGTTATTGAAATTAAACCTGCAAAAGGGAAAGAGAGTTGGGTTAGGAGTTTATGCCTTTGACGCATTCACAAGGTCCTTGAGCTGACACAGTTCTGCTGAATTTCCTCCCAGCTCCTGCATTGTGCATGGATTTGTCTGTGTCGCATAGAAAAAGCTGGAAAAGTTGTCCTCAATTGCCACATTCACAAGTTTTTTGAACACTTCCAGGGATGGTGAGTCCACTGCTTCCCTGGGCATCTTGTTCCAATGCTTGACAACCCTTTCCGTGAAGAAATTTTTGCTCATGTCCAATCTAAACATCCCCTGATGGAAATTTAGGCTGTTTCCACAGGGCACACAATGCCTGAATTTCAAAATGGCTGTACACGCTTCACCCACAGCTCAAAGGAGAAATAAGTCGATTTTCTTTTTTTTCCCCACAGGAATTTGTTTTTTGGCCCTGAACATCAGTTCCTCAAATGACTGAT
Organism: Grantiella picta; assembly: GCA_013397955.1. NCBI lineage: Eukaryota > Metazoa > Chordata > Aves > Passeriformes > Meliphagidae > Grantiella > Grantiella picta. Next base: position 141,720 of record VZRM01002797.1, read on the forward strand.
GTGTCAAGTCTGGGAAAGGAGATTTCTCCCTGCTGACCAAGGATGCAAAGGCAGAATAAATGATTCCAGGATAAAATGTGGAGAATGAGAAGAACTCTTTAGGAAAATGACACGAGAGGGGAAAAAAAAACCTCAGAGATAATAGGAGATTTTCAATACAGCTCTTGAAAGACTTTTTCAGAGTGGGAATTCCAGCATAGAGTCATAGAGTCATGGAGTTATTACTGTTGGAAAAGACCCCTGGGATCATTGAGTCTAGTCAATCCCCACCTTGTCAACCAGAGCAGAGCACTGAGTGCCACATCCAATAATCTCTTAAACACCTCCAGGGATGGTGGCTCCACCACTTCCTTGGTCACCTGATTCCAATGCCTGACCACCCTTTCCATAAGGAAATTCCTCCTGAGAATTGCATCCTGAGATCTAAGACATCATCAAATATTTGTAGATGCAAGGAGATCCTGCGGTGAAAAATATTTTTTAAGTTAGCACTTTAAAAATGCTAAAGTTGTTTTATATACAGATCGCAGCAAGTGGGGAGGGCAACCAAAACTTTGAAAAGGCCAAATTAAATGGAGACAGGAGGAAAATTAAATTAAAGGCACTGGAATCAATCACATGGCTTGGGAATATTCAATATGTTGCATTTTCTGGGAAGACAAATACTTCCTTCCTGGGTTTTCCAGGGTTTAAATACAAGCTGGGACTCACTGGGATTCACATGGAGGCATTTAGAGAATATCAACATCATGCCTTTGCTCTGGGCTGAGGGGTTGCCTAAGCCCAGGTGGTGCACAGCAAAGACTTTTGTGGGATAACTTCAGCCTGAGATTGAGCTTTGATCTTTAGGAATGGAAGATTTTCCAAACAGGACAAGAGGAGGTTTTGTGTGCAATTGTCCCCAGAGTCTGAACAGATCGAACCATTTCAAACCCTCTTTATTCCCAACTCCAAAGCCTTTGGTTTCTCTCCAATCTGCCTTTGGTTTGAGCAAAAGTTGGGGATTTGTCCTTGGAGCTGGAAATATTCCCTCCCTTCCCAGTCATTTGGCATGAGTTGGCATCCAAGGTTATTACAGCTTTTGTATTTTTGATGATAAATCAGAGAAAGCTGTTGCTGGAGAAACCTCTTTGTCCACACACAATAAAAGAAGGAGCTCTTGGCTGCCATTTGCCCTCTGGCATTTTTCAGTGGTGCAAAACAAGGATGAGTGCAGCCTTTGGATTGGAGCAAACCCTCATCTTCCATTGGAAGCTGCTTCCTGTCGCTCAACTTTTCAACTTTTGCCAGGGGGTGAATGTAACAGCTTGTTCCTTTTTTTCCCACCTGACACTTCCTTGGGAGAACGGCTCATGGCTGCTCCTTGCAGCTCCTGGTTAAAAATAAACGTTGTTTTCAGAGGCAATTTGGATTCTGCCAGCCCTGCTGCAGGGAGGGCTCTGTGCCTTCTTTGTGCCTCCAGCTGGTTTTCCCTCTTGGAACATTACACACACCACAAGTGGGATAATCCCACACCACGCCAGGGCAACTCCAGCTCGTAATCGTGGGCATGCAGGATGTGCAAAGCCAGTGCTTCCCTCTTTGGAGTCGTGTTGGGAAATAATTGCGGTAATTCTCCATCCCAGGCAAGGTTAATTAGTGCTGCATTCCCCTTCCAGATCTTCAATTTTCTTCTTCTGCGTCAGGAAAACAAACAGATTCTTGTGGGAATTCAAGGTGGTTTGGTCCCTGGTGGAGCAAACAGTTTCATAGTCCTGCTTGGAATTGGTAGGATTATTCCTTGGACAGAGACTTTGTAGGGTCAGCCCTAGACTTGAGCAGAAGAAAAACCCTTAGGAAGTCACACAGTGTTGTACTTCCTGTAAGAATTCCTATACCAGGAGATGGATCTGCAACAGAAGTGATGAGGAGCAGCTGAGGGAGTTGGGGATGCTCAACCTGGAGAAAAGAAGGCTCAGGGGGAACCTTTTCACTCTCCACAACTCCCTGACAGGAGCCTGGAGCCAGGTGGGAGTTGACCTCTTCTCGCAGGGAACAAGCAACAGGACAAGGGAAATCAGCCACAAGTTGAGCCAGGGAAGGTTCAGCTTGGATATCAGGGAAAATTTCTTTACTGGAAGAGTGGTTAAGCATTGGAACAAGACCCCCAGGGCAGTGGTGGGGTCACCATCGCTGGAATTGTTCAGAAAGGGAGTAGACCTGGCGCTTTGCCATGGTTTATTGGACATGGTGGCATTCAGCCGAAGGGTGAACTTGATGATCTTGGGGGTCTTTTCCTACCTTAATGATTCCATGATCTCCCCTGTCCCACAGCACCAACACCCAGTTTCTCATTAAACAGGGCACTGCATTATTTCCCCTCTCAATTCCTCTCAATGTTAATCCTTTTGTCCTTCAAACCCATGAAAAAGGTTGAGTTTGTCCTCTATTTCCTTTTAATGCCCTTTTTCCCCTCCATTTTACCTTCCACGTCTCTGCCTGGAAGAACAATCTGCATCCCAAACAGGAGAGAAGGCTGGCAGCCAGGGAACTTTCTCAGCGCTTTGCTGAAGTGTTTTTTTGTCCCCAAACCCAGTCTTGCTCCTAATGAATTCCTGTGCCACACATCCGAATGTCAGCCGTGCTTCCAGGGATTCAGGCTGCCATCCATCACTGCTTAATCTGTCCTTAATGGGCAGCATGTGAGGAGCAGCCACCAGGAGCAGAAGGGACATTAATGGGACAGCAGAGATTAAATGGGGGCGGGAAGCTGAAAAGCCTCATTAGGTGCATGGGCAGCCCAAGGAGAGTTTTCTTTAATACCTCTGCTTTCTGTCAAGGCTGGATCATCTCTCAGAGTGAGGTTTCAAGTCACCCACATATGCTCAGGTTGTGTGAGAAAAGCCTTTTTTTTTTTTTGGTAGCTGAGGAATATTTGCGCAGCCATAAAAGAAAGGAATATTTTATAGCCTTTATTAAAAAAAGGCTGTAGAGATAAAAAGCAGGACAGCAGATGATGCCAAATGGCTTGGCAAGCCCTGAAGCTGTTCCAGGTCTGGTCACTGCAACGCTTTGCTAAATTGAGCAAGAGAAAGTTTCAAATCTGGAGTTTTTCCTGCTGCAGGTAAAGATTTACTGTGTGTTAAATATCTGCTCAGTGCTGGGGCTCACTTTGGCCCAAAGCCATCCATGTTTTTATAGCCCAAAGGAGGGACAAGGACATTTCTGCCTCACTTTTCCTTGTGGGATTTCCAGTTCCATCATGCAGTTCCAACCCCTTGCCATGGGCAGGGACACCTTCCACCACTAACCCAGGTTTCTCCAAGCCCCATCCAGCCTGGCCTTGGAGAATTCCAGGGATGGAGCAGCCACTTCTCTGGGCAACCTTTGCCAAGACCTCTCCACCCTCCCAGGGAAGAATTTCTTCCTAATATCCAATCTACCTCCTCTTTTAGTCTAAACTTGTTCCGCAGCCAACCTTTTATCCAAGAAAATCCAAAGAGACTGAGGAAAAAGCAGGGCTGTAGGATGAAATCTCTGCATCATGGACAATTAAACTCCAACCTTCCCATTTTCACCTTTCCTCAGATGCTTTTCCTTCCTAGAAGCAAACTGCACAAACTCTTCTCTCCTTGACTGGTTTTAGATGGTGCAACCTCTGTCTTGGGTGGGTTTACTCACATCTAAACCTTCCTTTTGGGAGTCTCTTGCCAAGAGCAAATCGAGTGGGCAGTTTCCATCAGCTAAATATTTTATGGGGATTTTTTTGTGTTTTGTTGGGGTTTTTTATTTTCTTTTTATGAGTTTGGATTTTTTTGTTGTTGTTGTTTTTTGGGGTTTTGTTTGGGTTTTTTTGTTTGTTAGATGTTATTTTTTCCTATGTGACATAGAAGTCAGTGCATACACAAGAAGAAAAATAAAATCAAAAAGTGACACTGCTGGTTCTGTTGGAGTCATTACCAGGCAACAATTTCAATTCCATAAGTGGTCCTGGTGGTTCCAAGTGTTTTACTCTGATCCCTTATGAGTTCATCTCTGTGCTGAGAACACCTCTGGCCCTCCAATTCCTGTGCTTATTTTGACTCCCAACCTTTGGCTCTCCCATCACAATTCCTGGTCCTCCAGTGAGATGGAAATTCTCTGAAGCCATTTTCTCCCCTTCCTGATATTTTACTTCTGTTTCTTTCAGATTTATCCCCACCAAAGAAATTCAATATCCAGGATCCAGGTCAGAGAATCACATTGTAAAGCCATTTCTTCCCTTCCTGATATTTTTAATTTCTTGTATTATCCAAGATGGTTCAGAATACTTTCTCACTTCCTATTTTTATTCTTTTTTCTTTTATTTATTTTGAGAAATTCTGATTAATAAAGTGGTTTTCTCGTCTTTATTTTTTATGGTCTAAGTTGTTACACCTCCTGTCTGAGAAAACCAGGGTCAAGGAGAGGAGGTAAAGGCATTTAACTTTATCTCGCTGGCCATTCACAGGATCAACCTCCTGAAAAAAAAAATTAAACCAGTAAACAAAGCTTTTTTCTCCAAAGAAAGGGCCAATATTGAAGGGAAATGAATGTGTTGGGATTAACAAAGGGGGTGAACAGAGCTGCTGCAATGTGCTGGCTGCTATTTTGAGAAATTTTTTCCACCCATGGGGTCTGTGGTGTTTTAGCAGTTGGGTGATTTCACTTTTGAAGATTAGTGGAAGACTTTGGCTAGCATTTGTGCTTGTGAGTCCCTGCACACACAAAAAAAGAACAAAAAAACAATGAAGAAAGGATTTCATTGCTTTGTCCCAAAACTCTCCATCCAGAATTAACCACAAGATTCATGGGATATCACTCTGCTGACCCAAACCCCACCACTAAATACATTTTATTGCATTTTTAAATTAAAAGAGAAATTAAACAGATTAAAGAAGCACTTTTAAATCCTTCATAGCAAATCCTTGTGTGTATATATACTAAAGTGCTCAAAATCCTTGAGGATTTGGTTAAAAGAGAGGTCAGAAATGCTGCTGGAGCAGCAAGAAAACCCAGGTTTGAAGTGATCAAAGCTTCAGGCTGTGTAGGAAAGGTTCTAGGAGGATGGGGGTTGCCAGGGCATCACTTGAACTCTGCAAATTGACCCTCAGAGAAGGGACGAGAAGTGACATTAGAGCAAACCCCTGTGGCTGGGACATCTGCAGACCTGAAGGCTCTTCCTGGCCGTTTACCCTCCTTGACAGAAAGAAATGGTCTCAGTTGTGAGTTGTCACTTCCCATTAAAGCAACTTTCTTCCGCTTCCCCGAGTGCCAGAGAAAGAAACAACAAAAAAAAAAAAAAATCAGAGAATTGTCTGAACATCCCTCGGGGTCATTGGTAAGAAACTTTCATTAACCAGGGCCAGCTGGCTGCCAAATAAACACTTCCTATTTGTGCACGGAGGAAAGAGCAGGGTCATTTGTCACAGCTCTTTCCAGTGCAGTGGCTCCCTGTGGAACAGACAGGAAGGTGTTGGATAAATGTGGTTTTGGATGCAGCCTCCCTGGGGATTTCCAGGAGATCCTTTTCTTGCCAAACCCCTGGCAGTTTGATATTTGGATTAAATTCTTGCTGCTCTGTGCGGGGATAGCTGTGACAGAGGGCTGAGCTGGTGGCCATGGAGAAAGGAAAAGCTCCCAGCCATGTGTGTGAGCTGAAATAATCCACAGAGCCTCATCCATATTCAGGCAGAACAGGTGGGGATGCTCCTGCCTGGCCAGGATTTGGGTGGTTCAGAGTATTTCCAAAATGTTGTTATGGTTGGGCCTTAGTGGAGAGTCAATGTAAAGCTTCTCCAAATTTGATTTCTGTGTGTAAACTCAGACGCAGATACGGCCAAGCTGAATTTTAACTGTATTTCTGTTACTTAGGTTTTTTATTTTTTTTTTCCCCATTTCTGCACCTTCTGTCCTAAACTGGAGGGGGAATTCAATCACAGAATCATGGAATAATTTGGGTTGGAAAGGACCTGAAAGATCATCCTGTTCCAACCCCCTGCCATGGGCAGGGACATCTTTCACCACCCCAGGTTGCTCCAAGCCCCATCCAACCTGGCCTTGGACACTCCCAGGGATGGGAAAACCGTAACTTTTCAGTCTGAGGGGTCTAAGACAACCTGGTCTCTTCCAACCCAAACCATTCCAGTTTTCTGACTCACTGTCAAATAAACACTGACTGAACCTATCTTGGGGACTTTCTTGATCTAGAAACGCCTCGAAATAACAGGTAAACATCTTCCCTTCCCAGCCTCTGCGTTTTCTCCCAGCCTTTTTCGTTTTTCACCTGGATTTTCCAGGTTGCCTCTGGACCTCAGCCATGGATTTCTGCCTGGACCACAGCCTCAGCAGCACCTTAATGAAATTCCAACATTAGATGACAACCATTAGGCATGGGCATAAGGAGCAGTCAGCAAATAAAAGCAAGGTTTTATTGTGCAGAGTGATTTCACCGCGCAGAGCAAGTTATTTAATTAATATTTTAAAAACACCTCGAGATGCCATCAATTAACGGAACGAGGATGTACAAATTACCTATAATTATTATTGCCTCCATAATCAGGGAACAGATTTTCCCTCTCTTTCCGAGACATTTGGGTAAGGAGCTAATGAGGGGATTCCACTTCAGGTGTGCTGAGCTTTAGCACTTAATTTTGCCGGGTGAGTGATAAACGGCTCTGAATTATTCCTCACTCTCTTGGCCATAAACCTTTTAACAGCTTCAATTTTTTACAAACCATAGACCCTGCATTACAGCCACCACTCCACTCAGCTCAACTCCTTGTGCTGCTTAATATCCTATAAAACAGCCCTCCTAAAGAACATTTCCATGGAAACAGTCCATTAAAAATGAATTTTATAGCTTATGTTTTCTATAAATGGACAGCTCACTTAATGGCCTTTTACTATTACACTTTGCCAGAGCGGCTTCGAATTTAGCTGTATTTAATTATTTTATCATTTGAAACAGCACCTTTTTTTATCATTATTTTATTTTATTGCCGTTGCAAAATTTCAGCCTGGTTTATTGGGCCTTGGGGTATTTTGGAGCACAAAAGGAGGTGAAAATTAAGAATCGTATCCCACACAAACTATAACAAACCAAAGTCTCCCCACTGATTTAATTGTTTCAGGATGTCCAAATTCTGTGAGTTTTATCCCAAAATTAATTCTCCTTTCACCTAAAAGTGCAAAAACGTGCTGTTCAGTAGCACAAGAGACAGATCAGCCTGCAAATACTTTTTTTCTTGTCAAGATGACTTCCCAAAGTGAAGTTGCCTTTATCTCAATCTCTTGAAACCCTCTTAAAATAAAGAGGAGACATTTTTTGCAATGAAAACCAGAATCTGAAAGAAAAAACATTAAATTGTGTCAGCACTTTTATCTGTTATCTGGACTCCTCAGCAACTGAATTAATTCGTGGTGGATCATACAATTTATCAGTGCTCTCTCAAGGGAATTCTTGGCCAGAGCTGTGGCTGTGGCTCAATTTCCAGAGAGTTCAGCAGCCTAAGGAAGTTCCTGCACTGTCACAGTTTCTTACTCTTCACCAAACATCTCCCATTAACATCAACATTCCTCAACTGACATCATCATCTCCTTAAGAGATCTCAAGCTGGCTTTAGCTGAGATTTGTCCATCAAAATCTCCCTGAATTTCTTGCCTTTTTCTGACTAGAAGTTATTTATTTCCCAGGGTCAACTCGAAGATTTTGCGTTGGTGTTGAGAAGTCCACAATGTTTGCATGGAAATCTTTGGTTTGTCCATTTGCTTGGGACCACACAAGTTCCTTCATGCCCAGTGCCTCTGATGCCTTTGAGAAGAGCAAGGCTGAGGGTCTGGGGACAACCTGGAGACTCTGGACACAACTCTGGTCCCACGAAATTTAGCTCCAGGAGAGTCATGGGATGGTTTGGGTTAGAAGGGACCTGAAAAATCATCTTATTCCAACTCTCCTGCCATGGGCAGGGACAACTTCCACTATCCCAGGTTGATCCAAGCCCTGTCCAGCCTGGCCTTGGACACTTCCAGGGATGGGGCAGCCACAGTTTCTCTGGGAATTCCATTTCAGGGCCTTGCCACCCTCCCAACTGAGAATTTCTTCCCAATATCCCATCTACCCCTGCCCTCTGGCAGTGGGAAGCCATTCCCTGTGTCCTGTCACTCCATCCCTTGTCCAAAGTCCCTCTCCAGCTCTCCTGGAGCCCCTTTAGGTACTGGAAGGAGCTCCAAGGTCTTCCTGGATCCTTCTCTTCTCCAGGCTGGATATTCCCAGCTCTCCCAGCCTGGCTCCAGAGCAGAGAGGCTCCAGTCCTTGGAACATCTGTGTGGCCTCCTCCGATCTCCTTCCACCAGGTCCATGTCTTGATCCCTCTTCCTTTCTTTGTCTTAGCTCCCTGACTGACTTGATGGCTTCCATGGGACCTTTTCCAGCTTTTCAATGGGTTTGGCTTCTCTGAGCAAAAAAATAAATCTACTAGAGAAGGAAAACTGCCAAATCCCTGAAAACTCCCCAATGCACACAGCTGTTAATAGTCTGCTCTGTGCTCCTCTCTCTCTTCCTGTGTCCTTTCACCAGTGTGGCTGGGATTTCTATTGGAAAACCCTGTCATAAAGCTGGATATGACTTTATCCCCAGCAGGGCAGCTCCAGTCTCCTGTTGTCTGCAGCAATTCTCTGAGGGGTAATGATGAATGGGTTGCCACAGATCTGAAATCACAAAAAAATTTCCCTGGGAGTCAGGACTAGGCTTTACTTCTTACTCTTTTTTATTATTTTATTTTATTATTTTATTTTATTTTATTTTTTCCTCTGATGAATCAGCACAGGCCATGATCACACACTCAGAGTAAAGGAGACCAGGAGAGAAACAAGGCAATATCTTCCTTTCCCAGTCAGATTTTCCTACAAAATGAAAAGTTTGTATCCTGCTGAATGTGCCTGGATGACCAATGGCTGGAATTAAAAAGCTCTCAGAGATTTAACAGCTGACCAGTGTTAAATTTTGCTTCCTTTTAACCATGAAAACAGCAACGGAGCTTGACTAACAAGGGACAATTAACTGGAAAACAATTGGAGTTAGAGAAAATGCTGTGAGCAGCTATAGAAATATTCTCCATAATACCTTAAAATAATATTCATCCATGCTTAATAAAAGCCTAAACATTCCTCTCTAGCCCTCAGCGTGCAGATGAAGGGATGTTTACTGTCACCAACTAACCATAAAGTATTATTACAAACTCTGCATGGTTCTATGAGGATTAAAACACCTGGGAGTTTCAATAGAATGGCACCTGCCAAAATTTCATTCACCTAAATCTTCACCCCTGAGCCTTTCAGTGTTGATTCCAGAAGGTCTTCCCAGTCTCCATGTCCTGTGTCCTGCTAAACCAAACCTCTTTCTCAAATATGTAATATATTCCATCCCTGGAATTGTTCATGACCAGGTTGGATGGGGTTTGGAGTAACCTGGTCTAGTAGAAGCTGTCCCTGCCCATGGCAGGGGGTGGAATAAGACGATCTTTCAGGTCCATTCCAACCCAAACCATCCTGAGATTCCGTGATTCCTCAAGGAAACACTTTGCCCCATGACCAGCAGCATTTACCCACTGATTGCAAAATGAGCAGGCAGATTCCAGCCTCTCCATCTCCACAATAAATCCACCCAGTAAATCCAAATAAACATCAGGTTTCCTTGTCATCCAGAATTCTCTTCCAGTCTACCTGCCTGGCTGTTTTCACTGTGAGCAGGGGCTAATTCTGAGGGAATATTGACCTTCTGATAATTGCACTGTCTTAGTCCTCAGCTGCCTCTGGAATTGCAGATAATTTCCGTGAAATTCTGCTGCCCTGTCATTATTTCCAAGCTGGCACTGGAATGTCAATGTGGTTTGGTGATTAATTGCAAAGTAGGAGTTTTGAGCATATTTTTTTTGTGCCACAGTCGGGCATTAGGAAGAATTTCTTCATGGAAAGAAGAAATTCCTTCAGGCATAGGAAGGGGCTGCCCAGGGAGGTGGTGGAGTCCCCCTCCCTGGAGGTGTCCAAGGATGTTGCACTCAGTGCTCTGGTCTGGTGACAAAGTGGGGATTGGTCACCGGTTGGACTCAATGACCTTGGAGATCTTTTCCAACCTAGATAATTCAGTCATTCTGAAGTGAAAAGGAAGAGGAAATTAACCTTGTGAGGAAGCTAACGGGGGAGCTGCTGCCAGCCTGTACCTAACAGTGAATTTTGGTTTGAGATTATGTAGAAAGGTTTGCTTTCAGGGGGTTCACACTGAAGTAATCAGGAAATTGGGACATTTAAACCTGGTCTAGTGGCAGGAGTCCCTGCCCACAGCAGGGAGGTGAAAATAGATGATTTTAAGGTCCTTTCCAAACCAAACCATTCCATGATTCTGTGATAGGGCATTATTGATTATCAAGCTCATCTTTCTGCATAAATCTTGTTTCAACAAACATTTTCTGTCACATCTATAGAACAGCAGGCAAGAACAAAAGCTGAACTTTTCAAAACCTCTTCTTTTTCGAGGCATTTCTAAGCCGAAATTTTCTTCCCTCTCATGGCAGCTGTGTTTGACACTCAATTATATTATCTTTAAAAAAAATTGACTTTGTCTTTTCTCCTATTTTCACTTCCAGCCACCATTTCTTGAATGTCTTGCAAAAATTACCTCCTTCACATAAGTCTTGTACACTTTGTGTTTGGAGAGCAATTCGATTGCCTTTTCAGGATCTTCTAGACTCCATGATGTCCTTCAAGCCTTCATCTGCTGGTCCACATGGGGAGGTTACCCCTATCCAATCCTCCCTTGGATAATCATGAGTAAATTGGCATGAAAACAACCTTGCGGACACTCCAGGTAGTGAAGGGAATGTGAATTTGATCTCAACTCCACCCTTCAGGCTGGTGTTGCCATGTTTGGTAGAGACAGATTCTGTAATTTATCCCAAAGACTCATCCCAGAGTTCACTCGGATATCTTTGTTCAAAGAAGGTTGGCAGAATTAGGGTGGGCACTCAAAATTCAGGAGTTTTTATGGTTTTGGTAATCCAGCAGCTTTTGAAGTATTAATGCTGAACAAGCAGGGGGAGGAATGAAATAATTTTAATTTGGAGATGAAAAAATTCTGTTAGGACTCAAGGCTACAGGGTTGTCTCATCTCGTCTCCTCAGGTTTCTCTCATCCACATATCCAAATATTTCCCTTATCACTAAAGGGACCAAGTACTTCCCAGAGCAGTTACACTCTCAGGGTAACATTATTTGTGAGATCTGGGTTTTTACACTCAGCGAAAATAAAAAAAAAAAGAAACAGTAGATAAAAAAATTGAGATATTTTAATATTTGGAGATATTCAAAACATGTCTGAACCTTCCTCTCATGTTTTATTCCCTCAAATCGTGGCTGGTGAGGCTGCAGTGCCACCAATCCCTGTTGTTGCAGGCTTCTAAATCATTTATTTAGGGAAATAAAATGTAGAGGGGTGATTTGAACGCTAATGATGTGAGATACGAGTTTTTTATGTATCAAATCTATCTCTGCTTAATGACCTAAGTCACTGCAGGCTCCTGGCTAAGGCAGATAACGTGGAACACCACAGAACACCACAGGACAAAGTGATACCTCAATTAACAGTTCCCTCAAGTCTGTGCGGTGATGACTAACAGAGGATCTGTGAGGTAGAGAGAGATAAGAAGAGTTTAGGTTGCCTCAACCTTTTGTTTTTTAAAACTGCTCCTCATGGAAAAGCCTTTATTGATAGAGATAAATAGAATGGATCATATCAGCTGGATGAATCCTGGAGCAGTCGGGGTTTGCTCATCTCCTTTGAGAGGAGGGAAACATTCCTACCTGTCTCCGGTTCCACATTTCTGTTTTGATGTGGGTTTTGTATTTTCTCCTGGCCTGCAGTGCTGAACAGTGACTCACACTTGACGCAGAGTCCATCACTGTGAGAGGCAAAGTAGAACATTCCTAGCTGTGGAGGAAGTTTGAAAGTGAGAACCAAGGTCAAAATATGTTTTTATATCACGAAATGTGTTTCTATATAATTTAAGACATTATATCAGGAGTGAAACAGAGCAAGTCCATGTGTTCTCCCTAGTCTGCATGGACTGCTAGAGTTGGAATTGGGTTTTTTAATATGGTTTAGATAGATTATTAGGAAGGAATTCTTCCCTGGGTGAGTGGGAAAGCCCTGGCACAGGTTGCCCAGAGAAGCTGTGGCTGCCCCATCCTGGAAGTGTCCAAGGTTGGATGGAACTTGGAGCAACCTGGATTAGTGGAAGATGTCCCGTGGCAACCCAAACCATCGTGGGATTCTATGGAAAAAGAGTTGAGGGGACCATTTCCCTTTTGGTTTTCAACTTTTGTGCAATCCATACCCACATTCCTGCCACTTCACAGCTGGCTCAGGCCCAGCCGGGACAGTGCACCAAAGTAAGAGACACAGAATCATGGATTCATCAAGGTTGGAAAAGACCTCCAGGAACATCCAGTCCAACCTCTGGCTGAGCACCACCATGGTCTCTAAACCATGAAGCCAAGTGCCACACCCACTCAATTTTAGAGCACTTCTGGGGGTGGTGACTCCAGCATTTCCCTGGGCAGCCTTTTCCAGTGCTTAACCAGTCTCCCAGTGAAAATATTTTTAAGGATATCCAACCTGAACCACCTCTGGAGCAACTTGAGGCCATTTCCCCTTGTGCAGTTGAATTGTGTATGTAGGAATTACTGCATTTACATCCTATGCATTGTTACTGTAGATTTTACGCTATGTTTATTTACACAGAGAAACTGTGCCATGAGCAGATCCACAGATACCAGCAGAGGAGCAACAGAATAAGTCCCAAAAAGAGCAGTGAATTGGCATTAATGCAGAAAAAAAATGGGAAAAAATGAGCTTAAGTGTTTTTGCTCTTCGGAACTGTTGGACTGAAACAATTCAGGTCCATTTAACAGCTGAATTACTCAGTGGAAAAGAAGGATTTCTCTAAGAGTGATATCCTTTTTCTTTCCTCCCAGACAATATTTAATTTAGAAATTTAGCCCCAAACAACAAATCGTTAAGAGGCAAAGAGCTTTTGATGCTGGTTGAGTAACTGCTCCGCTCAACCCAAGCTGAAACTTTATTTCAACAAAAGGAGTTGATTGTTTGGGGTTCATTTAACCCAAGAGAGTTTTTAGCCTGCCTTCATTACTCCACTTCATCACCTGAACAAGAGCAAAGAAAAAGGCAAGAAAACAATTGATGCACTTCTTACATACAACCTGGATTTGTAATGCAAGCTGGAAACCACTGACGTCTGAGCTCTTACTGCCCTAGGTCTTACCTGCAACCAGCAGAAGGATTTTGGAAAGATTTGTGACTGTTCCTGGTTTGGTTTTAGATGACTTCAGCAGGGTCCAACACCCTCTGTTACATTAAATCCAAGGAGAGCCCAATCCCCCAGCAAAGTGTTCCTGTTTCCCTCCCCACCTTCCTCAATCACCTCAATGGCACAGACATAAAAAATTCACAGCCACTAATGACCTGCTTGGCCTCAGCTTTATGATCTAATTTGGAACTCATCTCTTTTATTTTACTTTTTAATGGCCTGGTTTTATCAAAGTGTGCAGAGAGGGGCTGTTGGAGGCAAAGCTGCACACCCATAAAATGGGCTTTATTGGAGAAATTATTAAACTTATTTTATCTCAACTCATGAGTTTTGTCACTTTTATCCTTTCAATTCTCTCCTTCGTTCCCCGGGGGAATGACTGAGCGTTTCTGGAGTTAAAACACAGCAGTTTTATGACATCATATGATAATTTATAAACACACAAATTTTAGCAGCTGCATCTTCTGCAGGATGATAGGGGAGAAGGAGAACCTACATTCCTCTCTATTCATCAGTTCCTTTCTATCCATCAGTTCTGTGAGGGAGCTGAAATGTTCACATCCAGCTCAATGTGTGCGCTGAGAACCTCCCAGGATTAGTTGCAGAAGGATGTTTGGAAATCTTAAAATGTTTATTGACATTTTTATACATCTCATATTGCAGTGTATCTGTTGTATTGCTAATAACACTTTTGACTGTCAGATTCACTCAGTGCAACTTAATTAGCTGTTGTTAATAAATCAGTCATTGAAATTTTGGGGTGGAAGGGACCTTAAATATCATCTCGTTCCAATCCCCAGCCCTGGGCAGGAGCACCTTCCACTAGACCAGGTTGCTCCGAAACAGCTTCAATTATAAACAAATTTGATGTGAACTGAGCAGCTTTTTCCCTGCCACAGGTACTTTGCAAGACTAATAAGGGGCTCAAAGGCGATTTGAATACTGTACTGATAATGTCATTCCTAGTGTGACAGGCTGGGAAGGTTGGGGCTGTGCAGCCTGAAGAAAGGAAGGTTTCAGAGAGATTTTACAGTCCCTTCAACTGCCTAAAGCAGCCTACAGGAAGGTTGGAAAAGGAATTTTTATAAGGACATGCAGTGCCACAAAAAGGAGCAATGGCTCTAAACCTGAAAGAGAGTAGAGTTAGGCTGGATATTAAGAAAAAATTCTTCCATGGGAGAGTGGACAGGCCCTGGCACAGGTTGCCCAGTGAAGCTGTGGCTGTTCCATCCCTGGAATTGTCCAAGGCCAAGTTGGATGGGGCTTGGAGTAACCTGGGATAGTGGAAGGAATCCCTGCACATGGCAGGGAGTTGGAATGAGTTGATCTTGAAAGCCCTTTCCAGCCTAAAACATTCCATGGTTCCATGATCAGTGCAGCTCTAGCAGGAATAATTGCAAGACTCTGGTTTAGAGTATCCCTAAACCTGAGGTCAGCACATCTCAGCACAAATGTAGGAAAATCCAAACTCTGTATTTTTTTTTTTTCACAGGTGCTTCATGACCATTCATGGATCCATCCATCCATGGCATGGGATGGAATGGATGATTTCACATGGAATTCATGGATTAAACTTGTAAATCCTTAAGGAGATTGCTCAGGTGGTTGCAGAGGGCTGAGAAGGTCTGATAGAACAGGACGAACAGGATCCAGGAGTCAGGACCATGCGCAAGCATCTCTTCCTGGTGAGAGCTTTAGGTGCAAGAGATTATGCTCCAGTTTCAACATTGCTCTCTAGAGCTCCTCCATTTCCCAACTTCCTCAATTTTCCAGCTTTTCCCCTCCAGCTGTACTAGCAGCATCCAGATACTACGACTTGCTGAGATGTCATTTTCATATTTTGGTTTCTCCATCAGCCCCTTGGCACTGAGGGTCTGCAAGGTGACAATTGTCACCCCTGCTACTCTCCTAGGAACCAATGTCCTCACCTTGGAGCAGCCATAAAACCTGGGATTGACAGTGACTGTGGCAATTAAATGTGGCATCAGAAAAGCCCACGAGGTCTTGATGTCTCCTGATCATCCAGAAGGAGAAATGATAAACAACAAAGGAGATACAGAGAGGGGAAAAATCCCTGTGCAGACAGAGCCAAGCTCCTCAGATCCATTGCAGATTCCTTCTCTGAGAATCCATGGGGAACATTTGTTTCCCTTTTAACGTCACCATTGACATTTCATTGTTACACACCTCCTAAATGCCTCACTCTTTCAGAGAAATTTAACAGTGGCTGAGAGATTATTTACATCCCTGGAGTTTGTAGACTGGGAACAAAGCTTGTGGACAATCCGATGTAGTTTTTCTCCACTATTCCCTCAAACCTGTGGAGAGATGTCTTCTTCTCCTCACAGCAGCTAGAAGTTGCCTCACAATGATCAAATAGAACTTACTTACTTAGACTAATCCTGATGTCAATTCCCAAATTTTGCAGACAGATATTGGGAATCAAATTGCAGGTTCCCTCACAGCTGCTTTTCCCAACCTACAACTGCAATGAAGAATGAGCTCCCTGTGCTGATCCAGAACACTGAGATTCATTTAAGAGTTATCCCTTTTCCCATATTCCTAAGAGGAATGTGTAAAGAGAAATAAAAATTGAAGTCTCAGACTCTCATGGGCTTTCTTGACACTTTGTGGTCCCTTTATTTTCCAGTCTGCACACACAACCTTGTCACCTTTGCATCACATTTCATACAAGGACACTTGCCCTTGATGCCACATCTCCAGTTATTCAGCTGGATTGGTGGCAGTTTAAACCAGTTCCATATCTCGTTACATCCTTTATCTTCTTTTGAATAGACTTTTATTTGAAAAAACCCATAATTTTCAAGTGTAAAGAAGTAAAATGCAATTCCACAACCAGGAACTAAGAGAAAAGAGAAAGTTTTGAGCCCCATGAGAGAGAGAAATCTCTTTCTTTTGGGCTTCACAAAACTGTTTGTAGACATCTGCCACGAGAAAAAGCTCTTTAGGACAGAGAGAAGTTTGACTGCAACTGAGATGGGATTCGTTCAGTTACAGCTACCCAGAACTTAATTCAGAAGTTTGGAAACTTTCTGTCCTTTCCTTGTCTTCTACTTTTGATCTGTTTAAGCACAGGGAAGTCACGTTAGCAAAACTGTCTTGGAAATTATGTGAGGTTTTTATGAAAATAGGAAAGTAGTGACACCTTGCACTAGACCAGGTTTCCCAGAGCTTTATCCAGCCTGGCAGCGGGAGGCTGGGTGAGGCAGCCTAGGATGAACCTGAAGTTTAAATCCTTTGAGCTTGTCACAAATTGACTTTCCAGGCTCACTGGTACACAAGGGTGTCACACTCGATGGCAGATCACAGATGAAAGCAGAAAGAGGTGCTTAAATCAGCTGTCTTTCCAAAATCTCCCATCTCAGGCAGAAGAAATTCAGCCCTTACAGGGAAGTACCTCCAGAACTGTGCATTTCACCACATTTGGCTTAGATTATCCTTTATTTTTTCACCTTCATTAAGGCCACATAGGATGGTCTGAACGAAATAAAGGGATTCTGTTTAAGACACCCTTATAGCTTCCATTTTCCACTGAGGAAAGGAGGGAAAGGGAGCTCCAAGCCCCATCCAATCTGGCCTTGGACACTTCCAGGCTCTCCCTTGTCTTATCACGATGTGGTATCATAAAATCCAAAATTACTGACTTTTGCCCACTGAGGATCCAGACCCCAAAGTATCTAAGACAGAGGCAACTTGTGTAGTTTCCCAAGGAATGGAGAGCAGCATCTTTGACGTCACAAAGCCAAGAGGAAGGGGATATGAGTGGGAATCTTCTTCAGGAAAGGGGAGAAACCAAAATTGATCTAACACCCAGATTGTGGGAGGTGGAAGTTCTTCGTTCTTGGTCCAACAAAAATTACAAATTAATCCAACAAAATTAGGTCTGTAAATTTTGGGGAAAAGTTTTTCAGGTGTAACTGCAGAGACTGGATTTGCTTGTGTTGATCCACACTCATAAAAGGGACAAAAAGCAAAGGGTTAAAGTTGTAATCCCTAAAAGGTTATTAAGTCCACAATCCAGATCATGAAATCCAACCATAAATCCTGGATGTTTAACCCAGGACAGTCACCCACTCCTGAGAAAAACAGAGAAGGAAAACACTCCATAATTCCACAAACTTTTGAAACAGGGAAACATTTTAATTTTCTCATTGATTGCTCCCATTAACTTTAGAAAAGGGCAACTCCTCTTTTATTAATAAAAAAATTAATGCATAGTTAGGTTTATCTTTATTTTCAGCTACTAAAACTTGAGACTGAAAACCATCGCATTGCTCCAGGCAGGGAAACTAGGTCTAGCAAAGTGCTGTGGTAGCAATGTCCTGGGATGGAGGTTAAAATATCCATCTTTTCCCACAAAATATTCTTACCCTGGTTAGAATATTTTAGATTATTTTAGATAATCTGGTTAGAGCTCTGCCAGTTGTGAAACAGATTCTCCCAGCTCACATTTTCATGGCTACACCCTTAGTAAGATCTCGAGTAAGTGGTTTACATTCCAATTTGGCTCTTTCAAAAATTATGCTGCCGTGAAGCTAAAAAACCAGAGGGTGGTTTGGTTCCTGCCACAGCATTCTGCAAAATAAACTTCCATGGATGCATGGAAAACCCTGATACAAAGGTGTTAATCTCCAGCTTCCAGAAAGAGCAATTTCCTTAGGAAAACTAATGGGGTTGTATAATAATTGTGAACAATTCCTGCAGCGCTGGAAATGTCAGCTATTATGTATTCCCGTTATTCCCACAGGCACTTCCCTTGACTGATGTTCCCATGGCTGAATAAAATGCTCCAACCCTTTGTCCAGGGGATTTTACCGAAGTATTTTTCCCAAGCAATCCCCTCTAACCTTTATGAACAGGCGACTTCTTGTTCTCATTTTGTGACTATATGAGTAATAAAATGGATTAAAACCCACCTAAAACACAGACCTCAGGTAGCTGTCAATGGAGTGGAAATGAATGGAAAAGGCAAAAAAGCTCCCAGTAGTTCTGCCGGGATTTCTCCCAAACGTGAGGGTATTTTCTGCAGGTTGCTCGAGGCAAATATGAATTTATTGATGGGGAAATGCGTGAATGATGCAAAGATTGAGGAGGTGATTGAGGTACAGGAGAGGCCTGATTGGCATCGGGACAGCTAAAGCAAAAATGTGGGTCCATGGAAGAAAAAGATCATGGAATTATAATCATTAAGGTTGGAAAAGACCTCTAAGATCATCAAGTCCAACGACAGCCAAAGTCACCACCAAACCATGTCCCTAAATACCACATCTCCATGGTTTTTGAACATTCCCAGGGACGGTGACTTCATCCTTTCAGTGAAGAATTTTTTATTAACTTCCAACTAAAGCCTCCCCTGGTGCAACTGGAGGATGACACCAGAGCACCTGGATTTCTTCTCACCTCCATTTGAGCTGCTTTATTCAGGTGGGCAGGGGGAGAAAAACTCCCAAGAAAATGTCATTGGGAACAGTTATAGGATCCCAAGAGGGGAAAGTGAGGCAGAGATGCAGGGGAGAAGGATCTGCCAGCACTAAATTCCCTGCTTTCACAGTTGATCCATATCCAGGTTTCTTGCTTGTGCTTTCATGGAAGTGTCATAATAATAATAATAATAATAATAATATAATATTATAATATATTATTATTATTATTACCAAAACCAAAGCAAAACAAAGACAACAATAAAAAACTCAATACAAAAAACAAAAACCCAAAACAGATAAAAGGAATAAGAAATCTGTCAAGGAGAAAAGTTTGTCTTCAGACTGGGAAAAATACCTTTCCATGCTCCTCTCTTGGAAACAATCCAGAGGTTGAGTTTCCCCTGCACTGAGTAATTAATGAAATCTGAATAGTGGCATTGGTTCATGGCACTAAAACCAGAATTAAAACTTTTTCCAGCACTTTTCTGGAGGGTGTTGCATAAATTTGTTGATGAAAGTAGCCAGGAAAACAAACAATTCCTCCTCACAATTTGATTTTTGCAACCACATGATCCTGGAATTTGCTGAATCAACAGCAGAAACAAGGAGAGCTGAGAAAAGTGGATTTTTCTAAAAACACTCACCATAAATAAATCTTCCTAACATCCAACCTAAACCTCCCCTGCTGCAACCTTAAGTCATTTCCTCTCATCCTGTCCCTTGTTACCAGGCAAGAGACTGATCCCCACCTTGTTGGAATCATAATAATTTCTTCAAATCTTTTTTTTTTTTTTGTGGGAATGAGGTGTACTTCATGGATGGAGAGTGATCAATTGGAAGTAAATCAATGAGAGGAAAAAGGGAATTCAGTTAATCAGGATCTTTCCTTTGTTGGTGGGACTGAGAATGTATCAGGACTTAGGAAAATAATAGAGAGAGAAGAGAAATATGAGGAACTCCAGGAGTGAAGAAAAGTTAGTCTTTTCCTGGGCACAGGAAAATTATAACTCTCCTCCTTCCCAGAATCACACATTTGAAAGGAAATGCATAAAAATGACATGCACGAAGTCACTGTTTTGCAGGACATCTCTCCCAGAAGCCAGAGAGATCAACAAGATACAACAGAGATTCTATGCAGACACCAAGAGCTGAAAAAGGAGAAACAGAAGTTGGCTGGAAATGGTTATGTTGAACCTTGAAATCCTCTGGTTTGAGTCCAGATATTTTGACGGCAACATAGCTCAAAATAAGGGTGTGATTTCATGGGGGAGCTTCATAGAGAATAAAATGGAGATTCTGTGGGTGTTTTCTTGGTTCTCCCATTCCCCCCTTTTCTAAAGGGGGTGACTCTTCCCACAAAGGGATTTTGTGAAAAGTCCTAATTCCTTTCCCAGAGATTTCTGGTGCTGTCACAAACTAACGTCACATCCAGTGCTTCCTCTCAACTCCAGAAGTCATGAAATGGAATCATGAAATGTTTTGGATTGGAAGAGACCTCGAAGACCATCCTGCCATGGGCAGGGACAATTTCCACTATCCCAGGTTGTTCCAAACCCTGTCCAACCTGGTCTGGAACAATTCCAGGGATGGGACAGCCGCAGCTTCTCTGGGAACTCCATTCCAGAGCCTCCTCACTCTCACAGCCAAGAATTTCTTCCCAATATATGACCTAAACCTTCTCTCTTTCATCTCAAAGCCATTCCCCTTTGTCCTGGCACTCCATCCCTCGTCCAAAGTCCCTCCCCAGCTCTCCTGGAGCCTCTTTAGGCATGGAAGGAGCTCTAAGTTCTCCCTGGAATCTTCTCTTCTCCAGGCTGAACACCTCCAGCTCCCCCAGCCTGGCTCCAGAGCAGAGGGACTCCACAAGGGTTTAGCTCCATTTGCTAAACCCATTAATCAATTGATTACAGCCTGAATTAAGTTTTACACATTTTCTATCTCACCCATGGAAGCACAAAGCAGATGTTTTAGCGAGAAAGGAGTCAACGCAAATTATTACCATAAAAACTGAAGGGAAAGTGTGGGGAGATGGCAGCATTTCACTGGGTGGTTTATCAGGTAAAAAATCATTACTGACACTCTCCCAACAACTCTCTTTCCTTTAAACCCAAACTTTATAAAATTTAAATTGTGTATTGGGGGGGAAAAAAGTTAATCACAGTAAGGATATTTTTTCTGCCTTGTCATTCTTTATCAGGCAATTAAGTGCAATGTGACATTTTCCTGACAAAGTAGCTCTGTACAGCTGTGTCTTCCTCCAGACGAAACATAAAGCAAATTATAATGTGTGCAACCATAAATTTCCATGGCTGCAGCTGTATCGGGGTGGGAAGAGGGGGAGGAGGGAATGATGATGCATGAAGTTCTTTCCTGGAGATCACTATCATCTCCACTTTCATTTTCCATTCGCTTTGTTTTCTTTTGATTATTATCCTGGATTTAAAAATTAACATATTGCTATATGTTGTCCCCAGTAGTCCTTTTTGGTCTAGGATTTCAGCCCGTGGGAGCTTCTGGGAATCTCACAGCTCCCTGGGTTTGGAAAGAGACTGAGACCCTCAGAAATGAAACGATTTGCTTAAAATCAGAGTTGTGCCACCAAAACCCTCGTGAAGACACCTCGAGAACCTCCTGCAGCCCCAAGGTGAGATGATCCCGAATCTTGATCCCTCTCTAGACAAAGCCCAAGACCTGTTCATCCAAGTCCAGTCCATTCATCCCAAATCCATCCTTCCCATCTGCTCCAGATGGATATGTTTTGGCTACTTCCCATTTACCAGCTTGACCCTGGCAAGCCCGGATTTTCTGCTAAATCGGGTTTTTCCTGGTCCAGGTGTAGTCACTCCCCAGCCGGAATTGTTTGCAAACCTCAAAGCTGGAAGTGAGGAGATTCCAGGCCTCCCCTGGGTCTGTTTTCCTGGAGCAAAGCTGATGAGCCATTTCCTTGTGTAGCTGGCAGAGCCTCTCCCTGCTGTGTTTACATAAATCACAATAAATCTCGTTCAGGCAACGAGCCATGTGCAAAGAGAAATCACCGCCAGATGCTCCTGCAGACGAGGACACTGAGGAAACCCTCAGCTCATTCAGCCACCCACAATCCCAGATTTTGTGCTGGGAAACTTTGGATAATGGAGCCCAGGAGATGTGGGTATCAAGGTGTGGAGGTTTGTAGCCGCAGTTGCGGGTCAGAGAACAATTAGAGCTGGAAGGTTTTGGGAGTGAATAGAGGTGTTCCTCACTTATAACACAGCATTCTGAATTTTATTCAATCAAAGGTCCAAAACTGACTATTTTTCCAAAAGTTTACCTCTTAAAGGACTTTAAAGGACCTTAAAATTAGGCTTAGTAGAGGGTTGTGGAAATGATGAGTTTGAGGGAAGCAAGCCCAGATTACCAGAGCAGCCTGAAAGTTGTTCACATCTCTCCCTTGAGATGGAAGGGGGACTGAAGATTTGGGGCAGAATTTAATCTTTGCTGTGATTCTTTTACTGTAAAAAAGCCCCAAAACCATGTCTTCTGGCAGGTCCTCTACGTCTGTCAAAGAGGTGTTGAGCTCTTCTNTGGATATGTTTTGGCTACTTCCCATTTACCAGCTTGACCCTGGCAAGCCCGGATTTTCTGCTAAATCGGGTTTTTCCTGGTCCAGGTGCAGTCACTCCCCAGCCGGAACTGTTTGCAAACCTCAAAGCTGGAAGTGAGGAGATTCCAGGCCTCCCCTGGGTCTGTTTTCCTGGAGCAAAGCTGATGAGCCATTTCCTTGTGTAGCTGGCAGAGCCTCTCCCTGCTGTGTTTACATAAATCACAATAAATCTCGTTCAGGCAACGAGCCATGTGCAAAGAGAAATCACCGCCAGATGCTCCTGCAGACGAGGACACTGAGGAAACCCTCAGCTCATTCAGCCACCCACAATCCCAGATTTTGTGCTGGGAAACTTTGGATAATGGAGCCCAGGAGATGTGGGTATCAAGGTGTGGAGGTTTGTAGCCGCAGTTGCGGGTCAGAGAACAATTAGAGCTGGAAGGTTTTGGGAGTGAATAGAGGTGTTCCTCACTTATAACACAGCATTCTGAATTTTATTCAATCAAAGGTCCAAAACTGACTATTTTTCCAAAAGTTTACCTCTTAAAGGACTTTAAAGGACCTTAAAATTAGGCTTAGTAGAGGGTTGTGGAAATGATGAGTTTGAGGGAAGCAAGCCCAGATTACCCAATAATCTGAAAGTTATTCACATCTCTCCCTTGAGATGGAAGGGGGACTGAAGATTTGGGGCAGAATTTAATCTTCACTGTGACTCTTTTACTGTAAAAAAGCCCCAAAACCATGTCTTCTGGCAGGTCCTCTACGTCTGTCAAAGAGGTGTTGAGCTCTTCTGACTGTGATCCAATGCCAGGATGTGTGGGAATGATGGAAAGCTGAGCCATGGGAGATTTAGACTGGACATTAGGAAGAATTTTTGTCCTGAGAGGGTGGTAAAGCCCTGGAACAGCCTTTCTGGAGTGGTGGTCGATGCCCCAGGCCTGTCAGGGTTTAAGAGACATTTGGACAAAGTGCTTAAAAAATAGGTTTTAACATTCAGTCACCCCTGAAATGGTCATGAAGTTGGACTGGATGATTGCTGGAGGTCATTTCTAACTGAGAACATTCTATTCTATTCTATTCTATTCTATTCTATTCTATTCTATTCTATTCCATTCCATTTCATGGGAAGGGAAGAGAAAGGGGAAAGGAAAAAAAGGGGAAAGGAAAAAAGGGGAAAGGAAAAGGAAAAGGAAAAGGAAAAGGAAAAGGAAAAGGAAAAGGAAAAGGAAAAGGAAAAGGAAAAGGAAAAGGAAAAGGAAAAGGAAAAGGAAAAGGAAAAGGAAAAGGAAAAGGAAAAGGAAAAGGAAAAGGAAAAGGAAAAGGAAAAGGAAAAGGAAAAGGAAAAGGAAAAGGAAAAGGAAAAGGAAAAGGAAAAGGAAAAGGAAAAGGAAAAGGAAAAGGAAAAGGAAAAGGAAAAGGAAAAGGAAAAGGAAAAGGAAAAGGAAAAGGAAAAGGAAAAGGAAAAGGAAAAGGAAAAGGAAAAGGAAAAGGAAAAGGAAAAGGAAAAGGAAAAGGAAAAGGAAAAGGAAAAGGAAAAGGAAAAGGAAAAGGAAAAGGAAAAGGAAAAGGAAAAGGAAAAGGAAAAGGAAAAGGAAAAGGAAAAGGAAAAGGAAAAGGAAAAGGAAAAGGAAAAGGAAAAGGAAAAGGAAAAGGAAAAGGAAAAGGAAAAGGAAAAGGAAAAGGAAAAGGAAAAGGAAAAGGAAAAGGAAAAGGAAAAGGAAAAGGAAAAGGAAAAGGAAAAGGAAAAGGAAAAGGAAAAGGAAAAGGAAAAGGAAAAGGAAAAGGAAAAGGAAAAGGAAAAGGAAAAGGAAAAGGAAAAGGAAAAGGAAAAGGAAAAGGAGAAGGAGAAGGAGAAGGGGAAGGGTAAATAAGGGGGGAGCGGGGCAAAAAAAAGAGCTTAGTCCTAAGATGTAATAAACATTTTTCAGAAAGTGTCACAGTGATTTTTGATTTTCCAGAGAAAAATGAAGATTCAGCCAGAATATTCTCAAAACTTCAGGGCTGATATCAATTTTTAGCCATTGCTGAGCCTGTTTCATCTCTTAGTCACATCTCTGTATGACCAATTTAATTCCACTGCTTTCAGCAATGTACTTTCCTTCAGTTTAAAGCAGTGTCAGGGAAGGAGAAACATGCTCTGAATTAATCTCAGGAATAAATTGGTGGCAGGTTGAGAGGGAGAGGAGGGTGGTCCCAGAGGGTAAAAGACTCAATTTCTCCAGATGTAACTCTAAATAATTAATATCTTGTTCCAGGTCCCTGCTAATCCAGCACTGCTGGAGGACTCATGCTTTCCATTGCTGTTAAATGTGTTACAAATGTTCTGCATGAGTAAGCCTGGCTCACCAAGGGCCTGATCTAAGCTCAGCTCATCTCTTTGCTGTGATTGCATCCTCATTACGAGTCAAAGAAAGGCACCCTCTTGTCTTCTGTCAGCGTTGGGAGAAAAACTAGAAATTTGCACTGTTTTGCTGTTTGTTTTTGAAAAACCTGTCAGTTCCAGCACAGAAAAACAGGGTAAAATTCAGGTATTGCTTTCTAGTGGCAAGCCAAATTAATAGGACACAGCAAAATTAATGGGGGTTTGGGCGGGGGGAGGTGGAAATCAGGATTTACTCCACCTAAAGAAAATAAATTGAAGGAATGCCAAAGGTCACAGTGAGTGCCAGAGGGCAGGTGTGCTGAAAACAGGAATTTACAGCAATTGGAGTTCTCATCGTGGGCATTGCCTTGTCCCCACTTGATTTCGTCAAATAGATGCCAAGGATGTTTAAAAATCGTGGAATATCCTGAGCTGGAAGGGATCACAAGGGTCATCGAGTCCAACTCCTGGTCCTGGACAGGGCACCACAAGGATCCTGCCAAAAACCTTTGTGCTGACAACTGAGTCAATAAATTGTTCAATCGTATTGTCTTGTATTGTATTTTAATGTATTGTATTAATTTCATTTTTCTTTCTGCCTCTTGGACAGAAATGGAAGAACCAAGCACAACATCAAACGTAGGACACAGGCTGTCCATGCCTGCTCCAAGGAATTTTTGGAGCTGATGTTCAGCAGCAATCCCAGTGCTCTTCAAATTCTATAACTTCAGTCATTTTCTGGGTTTGAACCAAGCTGAGTCAGAAGGGATCTCTTCTCCCAGCTCCATCTTCTGGGAAGGTGGCATTCCTTATAATTCCCACGGTGGCAACCGAGGTGGGAAATGTGGTTTTTGGATCTTCCTGGTCAGAATGTCATTGCTGAGAATATTGCACAGTTACAAACAACATGGATTTTAGAATAATAAATTACTTTTTTGTTGTTAAGAATGAAAATAAGTGAAGATAATGTGAATCCAGGGGAGGTACAAGGGAGTTTCAGTTCAAGAAGTCCAAGAAGTGATTTTTGGGGTTGATTTTTGACCCCTGTGGGTTCCTTCCAACTCAGGATATTCCATGAATTTATTATTCTATTTAGAGCTGTTAGGGATACCCTAGGAGGCTTCCCAACATTCAGCTGCCATTCCAGAGGGGTTTGGGTCTCCCTGTCCATCTCCCAGCCCTGTACAGATGTTTCAGATACCCTCAGGCACCCTTCAGACCCCTTCACCTGAGGGAGAATCCCACTTATCCAGTATCTGGTTGCTACAAACCCTAATCCTTCAGTAGAGATTAGCACAGCAATGAAACACAAGATAAAACACTTTATCTGTGTGTTTTCCTTCCCCTCACAAGCCAGAGAGATCTCAATGCTTTCACACAATCCCTCCTTTGCCTCCTTCCCTGAAATCCAGGAGGGCTTTATGAAGAATATGGAATTTCTCCACAGGAGCTCAGAGTTCTTTAATCTCTCCTGAACATGTTTTAATCTTTAATTTCTCATGGATGGCAACCGATCGCTTTGAGGATTTAATTTTTTTTCTCTTTTATTAAAGAGGAGGAAATGCTGAAGTTCAAGTTATTTCTCGCTTGTAGATGAGGAGAGGAGGGTGTGGTTCTCAGATGGTGACAAAAGGCAGTTTTGGGGTTTCACTTCTACTATTCTACTAGGAATCTATTCCTTCATGCCTCAGTTTCCCTCTTTGGGATCATATCCATGTACTTCACTAGTCTGGAGTGACAGGGCAAGGGGGAACGACTTCAAACTGCAAGAGAGTAGGTTTAGATGGGATATGGGGAAGAAATTCTTCCCTGGCACAGGTTTTCCAGAGGAACTGTGGCTGTCCCATCCCTGGAAGTGTCCAAGGCCAGGTGGGATGGAGCTTGGAGCCACCTGGTCTAGTGGAAGGTGTGCCTGTCCATGGCAGAATTTTGGAACAGGATGATCTTTAAGTTCTCTTCCAACCCAAACCATTCCATGATTCCACAATATTCAAGGTTTGTAAATCTCTGTCTTCTCAGGGATGACCAACAGTGCCTGTACCAAGGATTTCACCCTAAAAAAAGCTAAAGTCCAGCTCATCCGAGTGAAGATCTTCACTCCCTGTTGCCTCCAACCAGTTTGTCCACAGTCCTATAAACATTCCCAGTACACTTCCGAAGTGTGAAGCACTAGAGCTCTTCATTATATTAATATTCCATCTATCAATTTTCCTCGCTCTTCAATAATTTTTGTTTCAGATGCATCTTTGTCCAGTCTGACGCTGGAATCAATGGAGTTTTAAAAGTGATAAATCATCTGTTTTGTTGGAAATGGCAACTTCAGAGCAGGGAACAGCCCAGCCGAGGAATACTTGGAAAAACAAGAGGTACAGAGAGGAAATATTTGCAGTCATGAGGGCAGAACTGGCATTAGTTTATACCTGACAAGTTCCTTTCACATGTTAATGATATTAGAGTGCCTTTTACGCAGCGCCTTCTGTGCTGCCTTTCCATCATTTATCTGAAGGGATAAGGAGGAAAAGAAAAGGAAAAGAGAATGACTTTCATGTGACCCTGCAGTGATAAACCTGAATGCATAAAGCTTGGGAAAGAGAAAACAAATGAAAAAACAAACCAGACTTGAATTTACACAAAAAATGTGGTTTATTTCCCATGGATTTTATGGAAAGATAAACAATTTTAAATTTTAAGGTTTTGTAGTTTCTGTTGGAAAAATACAAGCTGGTTTTTTTTTTGGATGACTTAATCATAAGCAACAGGAGGAAAAATTAAAAATCAACAATAAAAATCAATAAAAATCAAAGATAAGACATTAGGTGTTTTTTAAAAACATAAATATTGAATTCAAGGCCACTTCTTCCTCAGCAACACATTTCCAAAACCACACAGAGGGAAATCCCAACCTCCACAATTATTCCTGGAACGTGATGCAAACATTTCTCGTATTTTGAGGGCGACGAGCACACGCTGAGGTCTCCACTCAATTGCTCAAAAAAGGTGTTTTGTGGCACTTGGGATGCTCTGAGATATTAAATACATCCACTTTAGGACTGGAAAGTTCCTTGTGGATGTGGAACTTGGATTTACTCACATCCTTCCAGAGCTAAAACCCATCTGGAAATACCAGAACATCTAAAAAGGTCTTGGACGTAAATAGAAGGAAAGGGAGATAAATAACAGAATTCTGCACTTGATTTTTCTCCACACTTTGGGATTTTGTGATCCTTCTGGATCCATGGCTAGGAGCACTCTGGGATTCCCTGGAGCATCCCCAAAGGCTCCAAATGGATTTGTGAGGACACAAAGTCCGCATATTTATTCCTATCAACCCCTCCCTAGCCTGGAAGCTTTGTTTGACTGGAATTTGACTGGAAGCCTTTCCTTCAGACAGCTATATCCTAATTATCCTTGTTCCTCCCTTAATTTTGACGTCTCCATCTTTATGTAATAATAACCTTTTCGGAGAGCTTTTGGCAATGGGAAATATTCTGCAGCTTGGCTGCTACAGTTTCATTTTGGGAAAATTTCCCTTCACATTCAATCAGCTGCTGTATTTTTTTAATGTGAAAAATATTCATCACTTCAGCTCTTGTAAAAAACAAAAAGAATTAGAGGCATCTAAGTATGGGACCTTTCAGTTTTTCAGAGCTGGCGGCATTAAATATAATCAGGAAAGTTTGTCCAGCCACAATCTGTGTGAAGTGAGAACATTTCACTGTTATCAGACAGTTTGTTAAGTGACCTTTAAGTTCTTTTTTTCTCCCTTTTCCCCAGCAAAGCACTTTTAACTTTGCATAGGCTCCTGAATCAAAATCTCTCCAATAATTACATTTTCCAGCTCCTGTGCACTTGTCCCCAGATGACTCCGAAGTAAAACCTCCTAACTGCAGGGAGCTTGGGTGGTTACAGCCATTTAGATTTGGAGAAAAGATTACTCAGGAGGTGAAGAATGACCTGAAGGCATCAGCTCTGCACAGAGCAGGGACACGAGCTGACTTACTGCACCATGAGATTATTGTCCTTTGCTCTTTGGCTCTCGCCGCCACCGTAACCCAAAGCTTTTCCCTCATTTTCCATGACAACGACTTCCAAATCTATATGGGGTTTCTCCAGGTGAGTAACTCAGTGAACTCTCGTTGTCCCCTTTGTGAGATAAAGCTGCCTCTGTAGGACATAAAATAGGTTCTGAAGGTCCTAAAGTTGGTGTGAGGAACAAGTTCGCAGCATTTCCCAGCTCCATCCCACACGACACTGGGGCTGCCAGCTTCTAACAGCTCCATAACATCCATGGAATAAACCGAAATTTAGAGTTTATTCCCTGCCATCACTGTGGCTTCTGCTCTCATTGCCATTTTCTCTCGATCTGCTCATCCCAAGCGGTTTTGCGAGGAGGGAAGTGGCATTACAGGGAATTATGAAGTCAAGGAATATTTCAATATCCAAGAGGAGCGGGATCTCCTATTTCTTAGAGACATGAGAGACATTAACCCTTTATCACCATCAGGAAGGTCAAGGGACTGATAACAGATGGAGAAATCCATTCAAAGGGAGCTGGTTATCCCTCAGGATTTCCTGAACTGATTATCCCTCAGGAAAAACAACAAAACCATCCTGAACTGGTTATGCCTCAGGAAAAACAACAAAACCATCCTGAACTGGTTATCCCTCTGGAAAAAAAAAAACAAAACCATCCATCCAAATGGGAAATTCAGGGACTTATAGACTAATAGAGCATAAAGCCAACAGCACTCATTATGGGATGAAGGCAGAAGAGAACTGGCGGCTTTGTAAACTTTGTATTTTTGAGAATATATTGTTGAAGGAAACGGGGTTGGGCCTCTTCTCCAGGGAACAAAAACAGGACAAGGGAAAATGGCCTCAAGTTCCACCAGGGGAGGTTCAGGTTGGATATTAAGAAAAGGTTCTTCCCCAAGAAGGTGTTTGGGCACTGAAGAGGCTCCTCAGGGAATCATCACAACCTCAAGGCTACCAGAGCTCAAGAAGTGTTTGGACAACACTGTCAGGGACACAGTGGGATTTTTCGGGTGTCCTGTGCAGGGTCGGGATTTGGACTCGATCCTCGTGGGTCAGCATGGAAGGTTTTATGATTCTTTGAAGCATCAGGGTTCAAAAGTTCAGATGGCAGCAATGGAGAAGAGGTGAGAATTTGAGAGTCAGCTCCTGCATAGTCCATCCAAGCCATGGGAAAAATCCATGGAGTGTGTGTGACAATTCCTGGAGTAACTCCTGGTCAGCTGGAGAGGAGGAACAAGATCAGTCCATTAGAGGTTTTCCTATTTCTGGGAGTGCTGTGCATTGAAATGGCTGTTATTTACATGGATGGCATTGGTTTGTGTTTCCTGTCTCCACTGATCTGTGTGACTGGCCATGGATATGCAGATATATGGACATATAAATATAAAATAAAGCATACTGGGGACTCCCAGCTGGAAAATGTGCTCAATTTTCCTGCTGGCTGCACCTGGGGACATAGAAGTACAGCAGCCTCTCATATATTGGGTTATTGGATTTAACAACCTCTAACAGATCATAACAGACATCAGGGACAGGGAAATTGCTTGTACCAGGCTGGAGAGAAAAAATCAAAATAAAACAAACCAACAACAACAGAAAAAGCCCCAGTTATGGTACAAGCAGAAAATGTTTGTTCAATAGTCAGGCAATCCCTCATGACCTGCTCTTGTTTTTTCTTGTATATTTGGTTCCCCTGGCTCCAGCTGGGAGACAGTTCCATGGTCTTTCTGTTCTTATAATTTCTTAAATTTATCCTAAATTTTTTAAAATTTATTTTTAATATTTTTATATTTTTATTCTTTTTTTTTCCTTTCATTTTCCCTACACCAACACCTTCTGTCTGGCACAAAGTGTGATTTTTGGGGTTGTCCTGAGCAGGGTGTGGAATTGGACTCCATGATCCTTGTGGGTCCTTTCCAACTCAGGACATTTAAACATTCTATATTACATTGCCTTCTTTACCTTGAGATTCCACAGGTGCTGCCTAGGAAAAAAAAAAAAAGAAAAAAGAAAAATTGTGCTGCAGAGGGTTTGGAAATTATTTTAAAACTGTATTAAAGAAATGTCCTCTTAGCCTACAATTTTCTAACCTGCCCAAGGTCTCTTCTCATAAAAGAAGTTCCCTTAATGGCTTTTCTCTGCTCACTGGAGTGCTGAGCTCGTCTTCCAGGTGGGATCTTATCAGCACAAAAGCAGGAATGTCTCCTGATTGCTTCTGGTTCTGAAATCTCCCCAAACCCTCCCCAGGCCTGTGCTCAGATCTCATTTCCTCCGCCTGTTCCAGTGACTGAGCCCTGATATCAGAGACTGAGTTATTTTTATTATTTTCCCAAATGCCTCAGTTCCCTCCCAGCCCTGTTCCCTTCCAGCTCCTGTTGATGGCTGTATTTTGCAAAGTGGCACAACCCTTCTGCTGTGATATTTTCATCCTCTCCAGACTGACATTTCCCAGCTTTAGCACAGAAGCCTGGCTCTGTTACCAGCAGGTTGTTTAATCCCTCTGTTCCTTATCTCATGAAATGAGGAGCCTAATGAGGCTGGAGCTGTTCTCTCACTAAATTGTCAGATATTCAAAGCAAAACCCGTTTTTTCCCCAGGGGAATATTCTCTGCCTTGATTGAGTTGATGCCTTTGGATGATGTTTTCAGCCCAATTTAGCTACACCAGAGGAGACATTAGACAACATTCCTGTTTCAAGAAGGGATTCCAAGGGGTTTTCAGGGAAAACAGGAGATTAGGAGCTCTGTCAGTTGATCTCCCATGTGAAAGGCATGGACACCATGCTGAAGTTCAAAGAAAAGTTGCATTCAAAAAGGGTGGAAAAGCAACCAATTCAACCAGAATCTACAAATGTAGATTTAGACTGGATACTAGAAAAAAATTGTTCCCTGGGAGGGCAGGGGTTATCCAGAGAAGCTGTGGCTTCTCCACCCCTGGACGTGTCCAAGGCCAGGTTGGAGAGGACTTGGGATAGTGGAAAATGTCCCTGGCAGATTAAACTGGAATGAGATAACCTTCAAAGCTCTTTTCCAACCCAAACCATTCCATNTGCTCATCTCACAGAGATATTTGACAGTGCAGCCACAGCTTGAAGCTGTTTTATCCAGAGACAGCTGATTTGTAAAGCACTGACACCCCCTCCTGGCTACTAAGCTGAGCCAAAAAATCCTGGATATCCGAAAGCATGAGGTGGTTTCCAGATGAGCAGCCATGCACGAGGTGATGAGGGCAAAGCAGCTCTCAAGAATGCAGGAGAACATCCAAAAATTCAGGAGAGGTGCTGGCACAGCAGGAATTTCCTAACGCAGCAGGGAAACAATCCAGTCACAAAGGCAGTTTGTACTTCCGATATTTCATTTTTAATGATTTATTTTTTATTAAAGACAAAAAGAATGAGGAAGAGGGAAAACAGTAACGATGGCATTCTACAAAAGGGTAACAGATCACAACAGGCTGATCCATCCAGGCTGACAAAAGACAGGATGACAGCAATGTGGAGACAAGGAAATCTGTGTTGAATATTTTGATCATAACAGGGAGATGTCACCGTGCTAATGAGACATCTAAAGTGAAAATAAGACTCAGAATTAAAATCTACAATCCAGAGCAAAGCAAACAAAACTCTGCTTTCAGGCACAGGCCAGGAAAGTTTCATTATTTGGAGTGATTCATAGAATCATGGAATGGTTTGGTTTGGAAAGGACCTTAAAATCATTGAATTCCAACCCCTGCCACGGGCAGGGACACTTTCCACAGGACCAGGATGCTCAGAGCCTCCTCCAGCCTGATGTTAATATGCAAATTTTATCTTGAATAGCTGATAAATTAAATATTGCTTGATGATCCTTGTGGATCCCTTGCACCTCAGGGTGTTCTGTGANGTCTTTGGGCCAAACACGAAGTGAGGGTCAAGGGCAGCACAAAGTGTGTCTGACTTGCTCTGTTTTATCCCAGAAATCCCTTTCCCCTGCCATTCTTGTGCTGTTCCCCACATCCCATTCCACTCCCACACCCATTTTTCCTCCAGCTCTGGAGCAGTTCCCACCTTGCTGCTGCTGCCCTGCCCATCCCATCCCATCCCATCCCATCCCATCCCNGGAAACAATCCAGTCACAAAGGCAGTTTGTACTTCCGATATTTCATTTTTAATGATTTATTTTTTATTAAAGACAAAAAGAATGAGGAAGAGGGAAAACAGTAACGATGGCATTCTACAAAAGGGTAACAGATCACAACAGGCTGATCCATCCAGGCTGACAAAAGGCAGGATGACAGCAATGTGGAGACAAGGAAATCTGTGTTGAATATTTTGATCATAACAGGGAGATGTCACCGTGCTAATGAGACATCTAAAGTGAAAATAAGACTCAGAATTAAAATCTACAATCCAGAGCAAAGCAAACAAAACTCTGCTTTCAGGCACAGGCCAGGAAAGTTTCATTATTTGGAGTGATTCATAGAATCATGGAATGGTTTGGTTTGGAAAGGACCTTAAAATCATTGAATTCCAACCCCTGCCACGGGCAGGGACAATTTCCACAGGACCAGGATGCTCAGAGCCTCCTCCAGCCTGATGTTAATATGCAAATTTTATCTTGAATAGCTGATAAATTAAATATTGCTTGATGATCCTTGTGGATCCCTTGCACCTCAGGGTGTTCTGTGATTCCATGATACTCATCACTGTATTTATTCTTCCCACTTCCAGTGGTTTCTGTGTGTAAAGATCCTGAGCCAGGAGCCTTATCTCTGAACTAGAAAAATCTGAGTTATTTTCCTTCCGTAAACTTTTCCCAATGCTTTGCAAACTCCTCAGTTCATCATCAACAACCAAGGCCTCCACAGCTTGATAAGGCTTTGTGAGGAACCAAACTTTTTGTTCTATATTTGCCACCTTTGAGCCCACAAGATTTGACCTAGGAGACAATTTTTCTTCATCTGCTCTCTCCAGGCAAGTAAAGAGTTTTAAAAAGTTCTTTATTAAACCTTCTCAGTTGTCCTTTTTCTGGGCTGAAGGGTCTCCCTGCCCTGAGAGGAGTCCTTTGTCTATTGTCTCTGCTCAAAAAAAAACCTTTTAATTTTTAATTTTTTCCTGGCTGGCAATGGCAGGTGATGGAGACAGCTGCCTCCACTGCTGACAAGGTGGTGGGAGGTAAAAAAGCAAATTTACAGCTATGAAAAATTTAGTATCCACATTCATTTTTCCCTGTTAAAATCAGCAAGCAGAGCACTTCTCCATCTCATTTAGGTGACCTGAAATAGGTGCCAGCTCCTCACTGTGGCTGCTTGGGATAAAATTTGGCTTGATGGGGGTCCTGATACAGGGAATTGTTTGGATTTGCCTTCGAAGCACAAAACCTTCACCCCAAACAACACAAAGCAGTGTCTCTCTGCTGTTTTAGCAGGAAAATCCCTCTGTGAGAGACATTCCCTGTTCACAGAGCTCCCCAAACTGGGAGATGTTGGGTGTGGTGGTGATTAGAGTTGCACGAAAAGTCAGAAAATTCGTGCTTTGCATAGCACGAGGCAGTGGAGCAATTTCTGTAACATCATGACAGTCTCTGATCTAAAATAAAAAAAAACCAGACAGCAACAGATGTTATCTTTCCTCTTCTCCCGCTGTATATCTGTAAAATCTGTCCAAGTGATGAAAGGGATCAGGGTTTGCCTGGCAGGTGACTTCACACCCTTGTAATGCCACTGTCCCCTCACTCTCATCCTGACCTTCTTTCCACAGGCTGTGCATGGCCTTTAGACTGAGCTTTTTCGATCAGATTTTTAATTTTAATCACTACAGTGGTGCCACCTGCTCTTCTTAAAGCAACCCTGGGTTCTCACCTCCTTGTTCTTCTGCTCACCAACACTTTCATCGTCTGCTCCCCAGCTCCATCTGGGAAAATTTCCAAGCTGGGAAATTAATCCTCTCTGGTGTCTTTGGCTCTGATGAGGAAGTTCAAATAATCATAAAATGGTTTTGGTTGGAATGGACCTTCAGGGTGAACTCATTCCAGCCCTATGCCATAGGAAGGGACATTTTCCACTATCCCAGGTTGATCCAAGCCCCATCCAACCTGGCCTGGGATATTCCAGGGATGGGGCAGCCACAGCTTCTCTGGGCAACCTGGGCCAGGACTTCTCCCCCATCATAAGGAAGAATGTTTTTCCTAATATCCAATTTAAACTTACCTTTTATGAGAACCCAGAGCTGAATCCAGGTGGGATGCATGCAGTAAGTCAAGTACAGGTTTCCTCACCAGACCTAAGTGGATGTTGGCTGCACCTCCAGCCTCATCTGATCTATCTCATCTGAACTTCTATCTCATCTGAACTTCTACCTCAGCCTCACGTTTTCCTCAGTCTCACCCTATCCTGAAATTAATCCACTCCACAGAGCAGAAACTTTCAAATTCAGCCGTTTTCAGCAGTTGCAAACCCACAAATTCAAATTCCTTGACAAATTCAGCAGTTGCAAACCCACCCCAACCACTGACCCGAGGAGAACGAACAGTGCAGTTGAGCCATCCTGAGGTCGTGAAAAGGAATTTCACCGTGCTCCAGATGTGTTTGATCCAGGATTTAGTGCCCTGAGCTGGCTCTGAGCCTGTCCCAACCTCAGCTGTCTCCCACACACCTGCCATGAGCCTGTCACATCCCTCAGCTGCTACTCCTAACAAACAGAGCTGGGATGCACCATCTCCCCCTGCCTGGCACAGAGCTGCTGCTTTCACCCTAACATTTTGACACTTTTTTCCTCTCATTCCTAATTCTCATAATGATGAGAATTGTCTTGGAATAGACAATTCCTCCAGTCTAGGCTTATTCAGATTTTGTCTTTAAACCCTGCGATATTCCCTGTGAGGATTCCTGAGGTGGATCAGAGCAGGTATTTCACAGGAACCTGCAGCTTCAAAATGCGGTTGAGGACAAGAAGAGACAACCACTGCCAAAGGCAATTTGAGGAATTCTAACAAAATATTCACCCTGGGAAATGTGGATTTTTTTAAAGTGGGAGCAATTCATCACTGCAGGAAAGCTGACAACTCGGAAAAGAGGTGTTGTGATTTGGGATGTATAAAATCAAAAATGTGGACGCCTTGGAAAGATGTGACACGTGGTTATTGTCACAAGTTCAGGGGTTAAAGGCACGAGGTTCTGGTGTCCTGCCAGGACATCCAGGTCCTGCTGGCTCCTCCCTGTCAAGGAGGGAGAAGAGAAAATAAAGAATCATAGAAACATTAAGTTGGGAAAAGACATCCAGGATCATCAAGTCCAACTATTGACCAAATACCATCATTCCCATTAAATGCCAGGTCCACTCACTTTTTGAACACTTCCAGGGATGGTGACATCACCCATTCCCTGGGAGACTTCTTCCAGTGCTTAACCACTCTTTCAGTGAAGAAATTTTTCCAAAATCAAACTTGAAACACCTCTGATGCAACTTGAGGCTATTTCCTCTTGTCCTGTCACTTGTTGCCTGGGAAAAGTGACCAATACCCACCTTGCCAAAACCTCCTTTCAGGGAATTGTGGAGGGCAATAAGATTTTCCCTGAGCCTCCTTTTTTCCAGACTGAACAACATGAGTATCCTCAGCTGCTCCTTGTAGGATTTACATTCCAGACCCTTCACCAGCTTTGTTGTCCTTCTCTAAATACAATTTATGCTCACTTTAAAGCTTCGAGTTGAATATTCAGGAATGCCTTAAAAATGAAAAGCATCAACTCTCCTGCAGCTGCTCCAGTCTGGAGTCTGCAGTCGCCAAGGACTTCCTATCAATGGCAGAGTCAACCAAACTGGAGGAACATCTCCCAGACAGTGACATAATCAGACAAAATCCCTTCTTACCATGACTGCCCTGTTTTATTTCCTCTCTCTGGGAACTCCCAAGCAGAACACTGGGATTTGCCAGGGTGATGAGCAGCTCAGACATTTAAATCTACATTTGTATTTGGGATCATAAACCACAGGGAACATGGGAGTCAGGAGCTTGTTCAAAGGCCAATGTTTTTTAAAATAGTCCAACCAGGCTGAACAATTTGAGCTCTTCATCAGCAGGAACTTCTGCATTGCTTTCTATTAAAGTGTCACAACACCCACAGCCAGGGTTGAAAATGCATTTGCATATTAATCCCCGTCCTGTTTTTCTCAAGGTTAGCAGAGAAAATGAAACAACCCAATCAGTCCTGGTGCTGCTGTTCATTTCATTAAAATTCATGTCTGACCTAACCATTTTTGTAACTCAAAAATGCTCTGTTAAAACTGGCAGTTCTATCACAAGCAGACAAAATTCAGAGTGCAGGAGTTTTAACCTTTAATTCCTTTCCCCCCCCTACTAAACTGGTTGAAAAATGACATAGATCTTCTTTTCCTCCCTTCCTTCCATCTTATAAATATTTTATCTTTAGGACAACACCTCAGTGAGCAGAGGACCCACTGCACTCAACATCTCTGACCACGTGTCTCCTCCAGGACACAGAAATCCACAATCCTCTCGTCCTGTCACTCCAGACCCTTGTGAATAGTCTCTCCCCCATCTTTCTTGGCTCCCTTCAGGTACCAGAAGGCCACAACTAGGTCATCCCAAAACTTCTCTTCTCCAGACTGAACATTCCCAATTTTTCCAGCCTTTCCCCACAGCAGAGCTGCTCCATCTCGCTGATAATCTTGGTGCCTCCTCTGGACTCTCTCCAACAGCTCCATGTCCTTCCTGTGCTGAGAATCCCAGAGCAGGAGGCAGCTCTGCAGGTGGCTTCTCCTCAAGTCCGTGTCATCATCAGTCACCCCAGAGATCTCCAAATCAATGAGGCTGGAAAAGACCTTTCAGGTCATCAAGTCCAAACTATGACCCAAAACCACCTTGCCAACCAGACCATGTCGCTAAGTGCCGCATCCAGACTTTTCTTAAACACAGAGGCCAAAATGTTGTTCAAAATGATGATTTCAAACTGAATCTATCTTTCCCCAAAGAAATAGTGGGGAGAAATCCCCGTGAAAATCCACACAACACATTTTTTTGATTTACACTCACTCAGGTTCACGTAGGAATGCCCAAATACCACCCCAGGGGTGGGGAGTTTCAGCTGGATGATGGAATGCTGTGGATCGAGGGGCATTTTGGGAATCTTTGACACTTCTAAGAAGATACAGCTGCCCATTACACCAGCCCATGATGGCCCATTATGGCCCTTCAGCAGAGATGAGCACCTTGAGGTCACTTTGAATGTCCTGGTGCTTCCCAAGCAAGGGATCTCTCCCAGCTGAGTATCCTAATTAAGGACAAAGAGACATTTCCCTCCTCACAGGATTTGCCTCTTACCTCCTTCAACTCCCAGGTGGATCCTGGGGTGGGCTGTGCTCACCCTCTGCTCCTTGGTGGGTATTTTAATTGACCCCTGAACCATTTAATCTCAACCATTAACCAGTTGAATCCCTCCCATCCTCTCAGGCCAGGGACAAATGCAGAAGGACTCCAGAGTTTCCAGAATATTCCTTGATCCCCAGTCCATGTCCGCAGTGACTCCACAAGCACCAGCAAGATGTTTCCAGCTGCCCTTATCTGCAGTGGGGAAGCTCCTGCCCCATTCCCGTTGGCTCATGATTTATTAAGAGCTATTTATGCCTGAGCCAATATTTCCTTCTGTTATCCCATCTATTTGCGATGTCCTCTGCAGCTCCACGACGTCACTTTGATTTATGATTCATGTTATTTTATTTTCTTCAGAGTTCTCTTGTATTTATTTATGTTGCCCTGAAGAGACGATTTTCAAAAGCACCAGTCCCAGCAACTTCATCGAGGCCCCCCTGCCCTGCCTGCACACAAATCATCTCCTTCTTTTGAATAAGTCATTGCTTTTATAGAGAGGAATAAATTTTCATAAGAATTTTTCATATCAGACCCAGCGTGGGGGTCATTAATAAACATTTCTCACCTATTAATGGGGACGATTTGGATTTCTGTGGTGTTTCTGTTAATAGGTAAAGGTCTAATTAAGACTTGATGAAATATAAGTTGTTGAAATTAATGCCCTTTAGTGGGGGAAGGGAATATGGTGTTATGCAATTTTATTAGACTAAAACACATTTATAGACTTTGAAAAAAAAAAAGCCCTGTTTTTGTTGTCTCACAGAATATGCAAAAATCCCTGCTATCTGAGCTGGAAAGAAATTCTAGGACACCAAGACCTGAGAGGCAGCAAAGCCTCATCCCCTGCAGCCATTTCCAAGTATATATCTGGACTATTCTGAATATTTTAAGCCACATCACTCCTTTCACCTCCCTTTCCTTCAGCCTTGGGGGTATTTCCACTCTGACTCCATCTGTCTCCTTTCCTTTTACACCACTTAAGAGCTGCTCCCCGGTTCCATCATGTTCTCCAGTGGCTTTGCCTCTGATGAGGAACTCACAGAATCCTAGAATGGTTTGGGTTGGAAGGAGACTTAAATATCATCCAATTCCAACCCCACTGCCATAGGCAGGGTGCAATCCTTGTTACCTTAAGCCATCCAAGAAAACCAGAACATTGAACTCCTGATGGATAAAATCACTATTTGTCTCGTATTCCCATGACTCTCCCTGAACTTAAAATGTACTCCTGGTCCACCACTAAGGAGACTGGACATGGAGGAATGGCTTTAAACTTAGAGACCAGGTTTAGATGAGATATTAGGAAAAAAATCTTCCCTGTGAGGATGGGGGTGTCCTGGAGGTCCTGGAAGAAGTTTTCCCAGAGAAGCTGTGGCTGCCTCAACCCTGGAAGTGTCCAAAGCCAGGTTGGATAGGGCTTGGAGAAACCTGGGATAGTGGAAGGTGTCCCTGCCCATGGCAGGGGGGGTAGAATAAGATGATTTTTATGGTCCCTTCCAATCCAAACCATTCCATGATTCCATGATCTTTTGCCAGTCCCACAGATCAGTCCCACACCTAAAGCTGATTTTCCCTTTCCACCATACAACTGCAAACATCCCATAATTCACTAGGACCACAAAGTTCCCACTGCTTTGCTCCAATTCTTCCTTTCCCACCAGCAGGAATAAACATCATTTCAATACTCTTCCCCATTGTTTGCTTTTCTTACATCTTGGACTGACTTTGCCTCCTGAGCAGCTTCGTTCCCAATCTCAGCCCATCTCCCTGCAAATCCTTGTTCATTCCCCTCACCTCCACACATGACAAATGATGGTGTCATCCTTCCACTCCAGGGTCCTGCTCCGGGTGACGATGAGTTTCTAATCTCACCCCATTGTTCATCTCTTTCTCCCCTTAATCTCCATCAGCTCCACGTGTCAACAGCACTTGCTCGAAATCACTTATCACACACGAAATTTATTTAGAATTAATCAGAGACAATTTGAGACGTTTATTAAAGCGGCGACAATCTCAGCTTGACCTTGCGATAGGAGTTGTGTTTCAAAGAACCAACTTTTCCCTTTTTTTTTCTTTTAAGTGTTTCTTGATATTGAGTTGAAAAACTCCCATTAAGGAACTAATAAAGGTGAAAGCTGCTGCCAGAGACGAATTCTGCTTAACAGACTTGACATTTTCTCTGGGTTTTTTGGTTGTTTGAGAAAAAAGCACACAAACTATGCGGGATTTGCCTGCCCTGGCTCTGTCAGAGCTGAGAAAGGGTCATACTGAGCTGATTCCCTCCTCAAACCTCATCTCCTCAGACAGATGGGAGAAGGGGCAAGACCCAGGTCACACAGAAATGCTGTTTCTCCTGTTTTGATAAATCATCTTCAACTGAGAGCAAATCATGGTTCTGAAGAGATTCTCTGGTACTGATTAATTAAACTGAGATGGTTTAACCAACAGAAACAGAGCTCTCCTGGGAACAGAGACACAGGCTTTCCCTATTTCCATCTTCAGGTGACTCTTAACCACTAAAAATAAAAAATTAGAAGGGATT
Source organism: Grantiella picta (assembly GCA_013397955.1). Lineage (NCBI taxonomy): Eukaryota > Metazoa > Chordata > Aves > Passeriformes > Meliphagidae > Grantiella > Grantiella picta. Next base: position 182,426 of record VZRM01002797.1, read on the forward strand.
GTATAGGACAGTTCAGTAATTAGAGAATAGCTCCAAGCTGCTGAGGAAGCTTTGCCCAGAGCTCTGGGCAATAATTCCTTCTGCAGACCCCTCGACTCAGTAGTCACAGTCAGTGATTTAACTGCTAATGTTTATTTTTCCCCATTTCATTTACTCCATCCAAAACAATTCAGAGCTGTTACATATTTAATTGACACCCACTATTGATTCTGATCAATTCTGATCTGATAATTCGTGGTCTATACGTGTGAGGCAGATTTTGTGCCACGCTCCAAGAAAACCCAAATTGAAATTTCCTGTTGGCTCTGCCAGGAATGACTGACAGCTCCTTTTCCAACCCCAGCATCTGCGCAGACCTGTCTTTCCAGGAGTGCAGGAAGGCTTTCCAAGTGTCTTGGCAGCTCCCTGTCAGCCAGAGAGGATTAAACATCTCCTGCAAACAGCTCTGCTGCTGCTGTGAGAGCCTTGGAGCAACCCCTCTTGAAATGAAGCAGCAGCTTGGCCAGAGCCACTGACCTTATGCCTCCAAAGCCATTTCTCCCTTAATCAGCCTTGTCAAAGCCTGCCTCTCCCAGGGAGAAATCTCTCACTCCCCATCTCTCCACCTCCTCCATCCAAAGGTTCGTTCCTCCTTGTATTCCGAGTCGTGTTCATCAATCAAGAGGAGGAGGAGAGGGATGTGATCTCCTGATTACTCGGGAGGTGGAAAATTAAGTCCCGCCGAATCGCTACCCCAGAGGGTGATAAATCAAATCCTAGGAGCGCTTTTGACATCCTAGCAGAGGGTTTTCCAAACTCAGGGATTTGTCCAGAGATATCAGATCCTTGGTTTAGCCATGTAATAAAATGGAATTCTCCCAAAGGGGAATTTTCTGTTCGCTGCCTGACCTCCTTTTCTAATGCTGAGACTGTGCAGCATCAGCTGGGGAGAGCAAAGTAAGTGCATTTGTTCCCTTGGTTTAGACTCTTTTCTCCAAGTTCCCAAGATGTTTCAGGATAAATGAGCATATTTGGGACGAGTAAATAATTTTCTAGGGAGAAATTCTTCTTGGGGTTGTCCTGTACAGAGCCAGGAGCTGGACTCAATGATCCTTGTGGGACTATTCCAATTCAGGATATTTAATGAGTCTACAGAATAACTTCCTAACTCTTTCTTTGTACATATTCAGCCTTTGCAACCATCTTAAACTGGCCAAGAAATTGCATATTAATGTTGCATTCCAGGAGAAAAAAAAGCTACATGGTGTAAGGAGATGACAAAGAAGGGAAGAAGAAATTTCTCATACCCACTTAAAAGTTTAAATTTTTCTGGGACAAAGAAATCCAGGACAGTTAGCAAACTCCAGTAAAATCTATTAACATGGTCACCTGTCTCCACAAAGCCCATAAACATCCTAATTAAAGCAGGCAGGATATGAGGAGGGTGACTCTGAAAACATGTTTAGTGCTCCAGCAGCTCTAAAACGAGCACAGGGATGTCTGGACTGGTGGATTCCTCATGTTCTCCATCAAATCATGTGCTAAAAAGATCCTTCAGAGCTCAGGGAGGAGCTGCCTGACAAGCTCCCTGCTCCTTGAAAATTGATTGTGCACAAGAGGTTTATAAATTAACCCATGAGCAGCTTTTATTTGCCCACAAATATCACGCTGGACCGCGCAAATTAGAAGTTTATGTATGTGTGGAGCTATCTCAGTTGGAATTATACTTCAACGCTCTCATTTGCATAAGTCAGAGATTGTAATGACTTACTCAACTAAGCATACCCATGCAGTTAATTACTTTTTTCCAAATGAAATGCCAAAATTATTTCCCAGCAGAGAAAGGCAATTGCTCACCCAAAGCAGCACAGGATGCTGTTTGTTTTAAAATAATTAATACGAAATTAATTTTAACAGGCCACTGAGCTGGAGTTAGGGAGCAATGCAAAGTAAAATGTGACCAAGTCCAGCAGCTCCATTGGCAAGTCCACTTTCTCCCAGGAATTCTGGAATGAGGAAACACAGGAAGCACCTCAGTCTTTAGGAGGCAGCAGTCCTGGGCAGGTCGGATGGAAAAACAGAGTTCCTGGGAGAGTGGAAGTTACCTTTGGAATCACTTCTCATTACAAACTCGGAAATGAGCAGATAAAGGCAGATTCTTCCTGTTCCCACCTCGTATTTTCACCACACAAGAGGAAGTAAGAAAGTTTCCAGGGGCTGGAGGAGGTAAAATAAGATAAAAACCCATGTCCTGGTTGGTTCAGTCCAGGTTGGATGGAGCTCTGATTAACCTGGTTTTTTGGAGAGCTGTCTTCAAGAATAACACAATGAATGGATATCTCCTGCTTTTCCAGCCCAGAGATCATGGGCAGCTTGTCGAGATCCAGTCACAAATTGGTGTTTTAAGGTCACTTATAACTTCTGGCAGAGTTCCACCAACCTTAGAGATTTTCTGGTTTAATCTGAAATTAAATGAATTTTAAAGCTGGCAAATCTTTTTAGATTGTTTTTTTTTTCTCTGTCCTACTCAAGCTCAGTTTGAGCAGCCTGGTCTAGTGGCAGGAGGTGGAATGAGATGATCCAGAACATTCCACCCAACCCAAACCACTCTGAAATTCTATGAACTGATATTATTTCCAGCTATTGCAGATCTGTATCATCCCTGCAGCCTCTTGTCGTTGTCTCAACCAGAACAGATTTAAACCGAAGAAAATATTAACTTGTGCCCTGCAGGCACTGAGACACTTTGTGAGAGGACTTTAAATGGCAAGACAAGTTTTCTACAGTGAATACAGAAAACTCCAACCAGGCTGCAAACTCTGTAACAGCAAATACTGAGTCTATTCTGATCTCTGCTTAAATTTATATTCCTAACTGTCTCTGTTTGGACAAAGTGGGGGCGAAGCAGCTGATAAAGATTGAGAACAGAGAGTTTCTCTGTGATCTGAAAGTCTTGCAGCTCCACTGCACCAGGGAGTCAAAAATTCCCAGCTTAGAGATGTGGGGCTGTGATTTCCTCTTTACAAAGTGCTTCTCAAGTAGCCTGATTTGCTTTGCTTTTAATGCATGGATTATCAGCTTAATTTCCATGAGGTTTTTTTTAATCTGAAATTTAATTTAGAAGATTTTGTCAAGTGATTATTACAATTTGTTCTGCTGGGTGCTCCCGGAACATCTTGTGCCTGTCAAAAATACACCTCTTGGCTTTTATCACAGAACTCTGAAAGATTCTTGTTATACCCTTCACTTCAGACACCTGAGAGCCACAAAGGGCCCCTTTTTTCCCTTTCTCACTGTGGCAGGAGGACTCTGGTGGAACTGGAAAGGGTTTTTCCCAACAAGGATGTGGGAAAGGCATTCAGGCCAAGATACAAGGCTGGACAGTGTGGGAATGGCAGCGAAAATCATTCCAACTGTCGGCACAATGGAAAGTGGGACAGAGAGATTGGACAGATCAAAGGTCCACCTAGTTTTAGGGAGGTTTAAATCAGAGGGTTGGGACTCCATGTCCTTGAAGATTCCTTCCAACCCAAACCATTCCAGGATTCCATGATGTGTCTACATCCCATCCCTGACAGTGATTAGAGGCAGACACTTGAGGAAAAGAGAAGAGAAGGCAAGAGTGATCCAAAGGTGCAGTAGGACAGAGAGATTTGGGACCAAAAACCACGGCAGCAACCCTAAAGCCATCCCAGGAACCCTAAACCCATCCCAGTAACTTTCATTAATTCACACACAGCTCTCTGTGGGAGGAGCAGCTTTCTGGGCACCAAAATATTTCTGGTTCTCAGCACAGACTTTTCCTTGCTAAAGAATGATTTCTGTTGCACCAAGGTAGAGCCTGGGGTGAGTGTGATGCAGTTCTGGCCTAACAGCAGCAAATATCACTCCCTTCTCTGCTTTCTCTCCTCTTTTCCTCCATCAGGAACATCCCACAATTCCTTCTCTACCTGGTCTTCTGATTTTCTTCCAGTGCTTGCACAGACATCTTTTGTCCTGGCTTTTCCCCTCCCTTTCCTCTCTCAGGATCAGTCCAGCCCTGATGCCACTCTAATCCCTCAGGTGCAAAATCCAATTCCCCTCATGATTTTTGCAAGATTTTGGCTACACCTGACTGATATAAAAGGTTGTTAAAAAAGCATCTGCGTCTCATCAAACCAGTGCTGCGACACTCCTGCAAAGCCAAGGTCGGAACTCATGGCTGTGGTTGTGCAGGGATGTTCACAGAATCATGGAATGGTTTGGGGAGGGACTTTCAAAATCATCTCATTCCAACCCACTGGCACAGGCAGAAACACCTCCCACTAGACCAGGTTGTTCCAATCCCCACCCAATCTGGCCTGGATATTTTCGTGCATTTTAACTTTTCAGGATGTCGACTTCTTTATTCATATTGGATATCGCGTATTTTTCACTCACTACTTATCTGTTAAAGAAAAATAGGCAATAAAAGGCAATTTAAGTGATAGTAGCATGTTTCCTTCCCCATTAAATTAATAATTTAAATGTACTTAGAACAAATAACTTCAGGCACAGAGTTGCAACTTCTCACATCTGCTCCTCAAGTGATGCACCTGGAGGAACTTCCATGTGTCTGAACCTGTCTGGAGTCAGCAGAAGTGTCTGGGGACTGAAAGTGCTGCCCTTCCTTTTCCTGCAGGAAGATTTACCCTTCTTAAATCTCCCTGTACAGAGCATTTGAAGGGCGTGAAGGAATGAGAGATGCTCTGAGCAGCTGATTAAAATCAGAATCACAGAATATCCTGAGTTGGAAGGGAACCACAGGGATCACTGAGTCCAACTCTTGGCCCTAAACAGGAGACTCCAAGAGTCACACCTTGAGCCTGAAATCATTGTCCAAGCACTCCTTGAGCTCTGTCAGGCTTGAGGTTGGGACAACTTCCCTGGGGAGCTGTTCCAGTGCCCAACCACCCTCTGGGGGAAGAATCTTTTCCTGAAATCCAACCTAAACCTTCCCTGGCACAGCTTCAGGCCATTCCCTCAGCTCCTGTCACTGTCACCACAGAGCAGAGATCAGTGCCTGATCCACCTCTTCCCCTCACGAGGAATTTGTGACAGTGATGAGTCTTCCCTCAGTCTCCTCCAGATGAACCAACCAAGTGTCCTCAGCCACTCCTCACACAGCTTCCCCTCGAGGCCCTTTGCCATCTTTGCAGCTCTCTTTGGACTCTCTCTGCTAATTTAACATCTTTTTTTATATTGTGGCGCCAAAAACCTCACACGAGATTCCAGGAGAGGCAATCCCAGCCTGGCTGGTGATTCCTGGGTGATCCTGATTCCCCCAGGACAGGGATGTCCCTCCTGGCTGCCAGGGCATTGCTGGCTCAAATCCAACTTTCCACCAACCAGGGCTGGAAGAGGACTTTGGAAATCACCTCATTCCAGCTCCCTGCAGTGGACAGGGACACCTTCCACTACCCCAGGTTGCTCCAAGCCTCATTCAACCTTTTCTTGGACACTTCCAGGGATGGAGCAGCCACAGCTTCTCTGGACAACCTGTGCCAGGTCCTCCTCACTTTGAAAGTAAATAATTTTTTCCCCATATCCAAAGCCAACTCAGTGTCCAAACCACCCAGAGTTGGATATTCTGAGACGTCATTCTCAGACCCGTCAAACAAGGACAGCTGCTTCTACTCAGCACTCGGAGAGCCTCAGCCAGCCTGGACCAGGTTTTACCTGGCTTTGGAAATAGAAGAAAATCCTTTGGGAATGCTGTAGCATCTAGTTGTGGGCTCGGGGGAACATCTTTCATCCAGGCACCTCTGTGGCCTCGAACTGCTTGTTCTGCAGAGAAAAAAATTATATCCTTGGAGTGGAAGTTGTGACAAGTTGCAGCCTCAGAAAAATAAATATTTGAAGTACAATATATTGAATATACTGTATGTTTAATATACAAAACTCCTGTGAGAGAAAGGGTGCTCAGTGTCTTCATGACCTTACACTTTTCTTAACCCAATTTGGGTAAAAATGGAAAATAATGAAAGTTACTGTGGATCAGTAACTCACCAGAGCTTCAGAACTGGGTGGAATCAAATTGAATTTTCCTTTTAAAACTTCTTTTTCCATCTCAGCTGGTAGCAAAACCTTTTTATATGTATTTTTTCCTTCTTCTTGACAAAACAGCCCTGCAAATGGAGTTTTTATGTTTTCTCTGGGCACGGCTCCACTGGGTGCTGAAGCATATCAAAAATCATCTTGCCCAATATTTTTCCACAGTGAAAAATCTGCGTTTTCCCTACCTGCCATTTTGCTGCTGACAGATCCACAAGTTTTTCCTGCTTAAACTGACTTTGTCTGGGGCTACTGCACCCATCCCAAGCCCAGGACCACTGGAGGAATTTTCACAGCCCTTTGAGACAAACAGAGACTCACACATTGCTGGAAGAGAAACTCTGTTCCTTGTGCTACAACATCCACTCAAGTCAATTTATTTAATGGAGTTTGCCATGAAAATTGCAACTGCCGTGAATGATAAACTCTGGATATTGTGGTAATTAAGATTTCACTGGATGGAAGTCATGGAACAGCCTTATCTTTACCTGGAAACATTGGTGGAAACATTTATCACCTGCTGAGAAAAGCGGAGATTTCTTTCAATTCCGGGGCAGCATCTCTCTCTTTGGGAGGAGAAATCCTCTCTCCTCCTATGGATCCAACTGGTATGGATCCAACCAGTTAATGCTGCCTTCAATGAGAGGGAGCTGCTTTTAAAAATTAATCCATCCAGCATTTTAATTTCATGTGCAGATGCAAATTAGATATTAATTGCTCGCCAGCTCAACTGATCATCAAGGTACCCATCAAAGTGGCTGTGCTGGGGAGGTAAAAATGATCACAGAGTTGATCTGTGCCTCGTTTCTGCTGACAGGAGATGCAATATTCTTCAGCAAAGTCATTTCTTGCTCATCAGTCCCCTGCAGAGCTCTGGCTGAGTCCTGCTGATTTAGACTCTTCCATATCACTTAATTCCTTGGATTTCCAGTGCATGAAACCACCTGGGCTGGGTTTTTTATTCGTAGGTGATCATCAGAGCCCTGACATGCCTCTTCTTCCTGGTCATAGAATCATGGAATTATTTGGATTGGAAGGGACCTTAAAGATCATCCAGTTCCAACCCTTTGCCATGGGCAGGGAGAGTTTCCACCATCCCAGGTTGCTCAGAACTCCACCCAACCTGGCCTTGATAAGGGGATGTCATATAATAAGGCACATCTCTTAGCCCCAGAAATATTCCCAACAGAAAATTCTCTGGGAGACCTGGGATACGGTGTGTGATAAAATATCCTCGTGGCCAGTGGTGCTCATGAAAGTAGATATCTCTTGACCTCTGTTTCCAGCTGAAGCTCTTCCAAGTGAGAAATGCCACAGTGGGAGGAGCACAGAGGCAACACGAGGCCAGGAGGGAGCAGCCCAAACCAAATTCCCTGTTTATTAACCCCAAGAGTTGATGAAATAATAAAATATCACTGAAATAATAAAATAGCATTGAAACAATAAAATATCGTTGCGATAGCAACTTTTTGAAGGCACTCTCCACGCTTCCAAGTGGGGGTGAAGGGGTGGGGGGTGAAGCTGAGATAAAAGCCACCGAATTTGGCAATGCCATAAATCCTCAGTGACACCTGCAGCCAGGGAGTTCCTTTCATCATAGTTTTCAAAGTGGTTAACAGAGCATGGAGAGAGAACAGCAAAGGCTGTTTCACCCTGGAGGGGTGAAATGTTTGGAAGTCACAGCTCAGGAGCAGAGGCGGGAGTGGCAACCACCTTGAATCCATCGCCATTTCTCCACCTTCCCTAATCAACCACGGGGCAGAGCTCTATGAAGAAGCTTAGGGCAAATTCAGGGCAGCAGTGATCCATAGGAATTATTCTGATGTTTCTCCAAGGTATAATTCCTGTCTTCATAAAACAGAAGATTCTCTGGTGGGTAAATGTGGAGGTTGAATCTCTGCAAGTTGCCAGCTAGGGGGCCAGCCATGGGGGCAGAGACAGCCCGTGCTGTCTCGGTCATGGTGACAGGAAGATCAGCCCATGAATCCCTGCGACAAATTATGCACCAAGAGAGAAGACTATTGGCCCTGAGTCCTCCCCCGCCCCCTCTCCATATGTGGGTTGCTTCTAGACTGTTCTCCTTTGTTCTCCTCTTGAGTTGTACCCCACTGGTTCCTTTGAATTTTGTATCCTCCCCTTTTATGTAACTATTGGTCGGTATTCCTGTCCCTCTTCCCTACAGCCTTCCCGGTTGGTCTGCATGTCAAACCATGCCCCTTCTCCTGTCCCTTAAAACCCTATGCCACTGGTTGTTTGGGGCCAGCTAGCGCCACTGCTTCATTGCCGCAGACAGCATGCAGCCTCCGGATCTCCAGACCCCTCGTCCGTCCCAGCCTTTCCGCCCCAACTCTCCGCTCCCGGACCTTCCCCAAATGAGCCTACAATAAACCTCTGGAGAACTGCAGACTGCTTGCTGTGCGTCATTTTGCCACCCACGCCTCCTCGCCTCCTGCCTCACTCTATCGGGCCACACGGTGACTACAACAGGTAAACCTCCCAGAAGTTTGGACACTGCTGGAACAGGTAGGGAATGGTGTTTCCTGTCATTCTGGAGGAAATCATTCTGGAGGAAAATATTCTGGAGCATGGCCAGGGAAGGGAATGGAGCTGGAGGATGGTCTGGAGCACCAGGAGCAGCTGGGGGAGATGATGGGGCTCAGCCTGGAGAAAAGGAGGTTCAGGAGGACCTCCTGGCTCTTCACAACTCCCTGACAGGAGGGTGGGTTGGGCTTTGCTCCCAGGGAACAAGGGACAGGATGAGAGGAAACAACCTCAAGTTCTGCCAGGGAAGGTTTAAATTGGATATTAGGAAAAGTTTACTCACTGTAAGACTTGCCGAGCATTGGAGGAGGCTGCCCAGGGAAGTGGTGGGATCACCATCCCTGGAAGTGTTCAAAAACCATGCTGATGTGGCACTTGGGGACATGGTTTAGTGGTGGCCTTGGCAGAGCTGGGGGAACAGTTGGACTCGATGATCTTAGAGATTTTTTCCAACCTTGATGAGTCTGGTGTAAGACTTTAGCAATATTTCATCTCAATTCCTGAGCAGGTTGTGTTTAATCCCCACCACCAAGGGACATGGCCATTTATAAAACTGGAAGGGAAAACTGGTCACAGGAAGGTCACTCAACTTTCAAGTCTTCAAGCTGGGAAGTTTTAAACCAAAGTTATCTCCAAAAAGAGTGATAAAAAGGAAGTTCTCTGATGTCAGATCCTGAGAAAAGCAAAGCTGAAAACTTTCCCCAAATCCTGCAAACCTCCTGGTTCATCAGCTCATTGGGGTGAAAAGCTGCACCCCTCAGAAATAAAATTTTATAATATAAAACAAGCACTGTAGTTTTTTCCTGAAAATTAGTAGTTTTACAAACCTTTGTATCTCTGGTGTCGATTTTGGACGTTTTATGTGTTTTACCTTCTCTTAGCTTGGATTTTAAACTCGCCAAAACTCCCTGCTGCTGTTGACGTGTTGTTAAATTCAGTGAAAGGAGACGATCTGGGCATGACTCAGAGCAACCAGAGACAAATGGAGAAACCTCCTCTTCTCCAGGCACCAAACAAAAGCGACTTGACCCTGACTCGTCTCAGTTTAACCTGTGCCTCACACACTCCTGGATGTCCAAACCAGGATTTGTATCAAGTTTTCCAACAAATCACTCTGTATTCTCACAAGTATTATGGAGTACATCTGTATTTTATATCCTCAGCCAATAAAGAAGGTGGGAATCACGGGAAATAATTTTCTGGGTGTAATTTTACCCAGGAAAAATATCTGGCTCTAGCAGCAATGTTTTGTTCTGCCTTTAAGTTCCTGTAACCTCTGTGTGCTGGAGGGGCTTTCAGTAAATTTTTTTTTTTTCTGTTTCCTTTACAGTCAGGAAATCGGAGAAAGGGAAGGCTGCAGAAATTACTCTGCTGGTGTCTCACATTCCCTCCACCAAATAGTAAATCCTTTTTCTCTTGTGTTCCTATAGAAGAGGGAATTTCTGACACATCACAGTCAACCGCTGCATTTCCCACGTTGTGTTTCAGAGCAGGCAGAAGAACTGGGTATTAAATTTAGGAATAAATGAATGATTGGGGCAGTAAAAGGTCTGAGCAGTGGGTGGAATATGAATCATTATTAAAAGTTGTGTTCATCAACAGTGAGCCGGAGTGGCTGGGAGACAGCATTCCTGGCAGGAGTGTGGGTTTAATCTCAAACTTGTGATGGCCTCTTTCAATGTCAGAAGAGAAAAAAAAGACTTTCTCTGAATTGTTCGGAAATAAAATTAAGAAATCAAGTATTTGACAGGTTTGTTTTGCACCTGGTTTTGGACAATGCTATCCATGACAAACTTTCAAGGAAGGAAGGTGCCAGAAACATTTCCATCTGGCTACAAGACAAACTTTTTTGCTGCAACAAATTATTTCAGCACCACAAAAAGAGGCCCCAGAACCAGATGAGATTCCAGCAGAGAATCATGGAATGGTTTGAGCTGGAAGGGACCATAAGGATCATCTCATTCCACATCCATCCATGGGCAAAGACACCTTCCACTATCCCAGGTTGCTCTAAGCCCCATCCAACCTGGCCTTGAACACTTCCAGGGATGGGGCAGCCACAGCTTCTCCGGGAATTCCATTCCAGGACCTCACCACCCTCACAGGAAGAATTTCACTTTGGATTTGGACAGAGTTCCAAATCCTGTCCCATTTTGCCATGGCCTCTTTGCATATTTCCTAGAGAAAAATAAAACACCAATTAAAAAATATTTACAAGCCTATTAAGAACAACTTCCAAGTTTGGTGGAGGATAAAAAACAACTTTGCCTCTATTTCATGGCCTGTGAAAAATGCAGCTCTGTCTCCTGGACTCATGAGCTCTGCTCCACCAGGCCCTGCTTGGAATAAATCCCCACCTGCTGCCGTAGATAATTGTGGTTAATTACCCCCCTTGACATGAAGTAGAGCAGTTGTTGCAATTTTATGAGTCGTAAACTGGTAGTAATGATTCTGCCACTGAGCCTTGACTTTATTTCTTAATTGGAGGGAATGTTGTTGGATAGGGACGTGTGGAAGGATGGGTGGGAGAAAAGATGAGGAGGAAATTGATGCCCACAAAATCTTCCACAAAATCCTTCCACAAAACGCCTGAGGTCCACAGAGCAACAGGAAGAGCGATCATCCTCTGAGGAGATAGCAAAATTTAAAGTATAATGCATCACACGTGGACTTTGGGAAGGAAAAGTGGATTGGGACATTTATTTCTCTGCCCCCAAGGATTTCAGTCAGGGCTGTGCTCACCGTAAGTTCTTTCTCTACACAGGTGAAAGAACCTAAGGATTTTCTCATTTCCCTCAGGTCCAAACCACTCTCTGGAGCTCCTTAGCTCCTCGTTGACTGCAGGAGTAACCAAATCTCATTTAAATGCCCTGGGGAGATACAGGAAGCCCCACAGGGTGAAACTGGTCTTGAAATGAAGGTATTAATTAAGATTCCTTTTCATGTAATTGCACAAATGTTTTTCCCATTCTGTCCCATTCTCATCCTGCTCTGCTCCATCCTATTGCCTTGTCCTTCTCATTCTCACCAGTGGCACTGGGTGGGTTTGGAGTGGGACAGGATCCAGCACAAAAAAAAATCCCATTTCCAGTTATTTCTCCAGATGTTTCTGTCATTAATAGCTGTGTCTGTGAAGGTTTCTTCAGACAAAGCTGCCTCGCAAATATGGGAGTGGAGAAGGGTCCAATGCAATAGAAATAAAGGTCAATTTTTTTTTTTTTTAAGGTCTGGGATGGCATTTGGATTAATGATGGATGAAGAGAGAATCAAGGATCTCAAGACTGCATCCCAGTACAATCCACCTGTCCAAACACCACCTAGCAGTGTGAAAACCCTTTTTCTCCATGACTGGAAGATTAGGGAATGGCAAGAGGGAGGATGAAGCACTGAGGTTCTCTTATCAACCTCTCATCTCCTTGCACAGATATTCCAACCTGTGCTCCTTTCATCCTGGATCAGCCTCTACCACCTTTCCCACCTGAAGCCTTTCTTCCTTTAAAAACCCTGTTTTCCATCATGGGAATAACAAGAGAGAGGACTTCCCGTGCTTTTATCTCTTATTCCCTGTTCCCAGAGCCTCTGGAAGCTTCACTTCTCCCCTCACAGATGCTCTTCTGGATGATGCTGCTGCCTTGTCACAGCTTTCCTATTCACTGTCAAGTTTCCAAGGACAAGTTATGAAAGAGATCATAATTTTCTTAACTGAAGTGTAGAAAATAAAGTCTTGGAAATCAAAATTATGAGGAGTTACCAGGATTCTTGCGCAGCTCCGAGGATTATCCTGCTGCTTCGCTCCACTGTGTGCGAGTGCTGCTCACTGAGACCTTCAGACATCTCCAGCAGTCCTGATCTAAACCTTTTTAATATGAAAGTTTATGCAAATACGTGGATGGAAAGCGAGAAGTAGGGAATTTTAATTTTCTAAGGAAGGAGAAATCATTTTAGGGTGTAATGTGAAGCTTTTGAGAGCTGCTGCCAGAAGGGAGATTTCCAGATGCTGCCCCTGCCTCCTCTTCCCTCAATTTTCCAACCTCAGTTTTACAAGCAGAGCCTCCACAAGACCCTCAGCCTCTTCCAGAGCTCCAAACCACCCCAGGAAATACATAAATTCCTTGGATATTAAGGACCAAACTCTCCAGCTTCCGTCTTCACTGCAGAAACATCAACAAATCCAAACTCCCCAACAATTTCAAAGGACGGGACTTTTCGAAACAGTGAAAAACTTTATTTTTTCCATTTATTACGTGGGAATTTTAACTGAGCCTGAGTCCAGCCCATGCCAAGAACCTCCTGTGGTCAAGGTTTTGTTTGAACCTCTCATAAAAATGAATTCACACCAGGGCTGTCTGTTGAGGTTGTTCAGGCATCTCAAAAGCTGGCATTTTCCTTTGGAGTGTTTTGGCAATCTGATCATTCCCTTAGCAGAAGGTTTTCAAAGGATCAATAGGGAACATTAATTCAGGTTTGCAACATTGTCTGAGAACTGAAAAAATTCATAAATGGCCTCATGCGAAGAGCAGCAGAGGGAGTGAAATGACTCTGGTTGACTTTGATTCAAGCCCTGAATCACAGCAGATAAATTTGGAATAGTCAAATATGGCTTTTGTTGCTGGGCAGGATATAGAGAAGCGCCAAAAAAATTCTGCTTCCAGAATTTAATAGGTGTTTCCCATGGTTCTCCCATTAATATTTAGATTTATTGCCAGGCCTGCTGTAGATGCCTCTCCCTTAAGCTAAAGATTTGAAACATGAGCTCAAAAATTTCCAGAGGAATTCATGGTGCTGGAATTTGGGGAATCAAACGTTCTTGGTGTTGCTTTGGCCATATTGTGCACACACATCTTCATTCTGCAGTATCTTTAAATGAGGATTTCAGGTGTGGCTGATACATTTCCAGAGAAAGTTGCCAAAAAAACCCTTTCTCCTGTGTTTTTGTAAAGTAAATGCGGTTGTTTTAATGCTCCATGGTCCAGAAAGGTACAAGAATTAACTGTTATATTTTGTATAAAAAATAGAGGGAAAATGTAAGACAGAAGTGTTGATTGAGACTTTTAGGGTTTATAGTTGGAATTTTTTGTTTTGTGGGCTAAACCAGATTTTACAGAGGTAGAACTAATATCTTTCTACGCAAAATGCATAGAAAATAAAGACTTTTCCCAANAACCAAATCTCATTTAAATGCCCTGGGGAGATACAGGAAGCCCCACAGGGTGAAACTGGTCTTGAAATGAAGGTATTAATTAAGATTCCTTTTCATGTAATTGCACAAATGTTTTTCCATCTCTCCCATTCTCATCCTGCTCTGCTCCATTCTATTGCATTGTCCTTCTCATTCTCACCAGTGGCACTGAGTGGGTTTGGAGTGGGACAGGATCCAGCACAAAAAAAATCCCATTTCCAGTTATTTCTCCAGATATTTCTGTCATTAATAGCTGTGTCTGTGAAGGTTTCTTCAGACAAAGTTGCCTTGCAAATATGGGAGTGGAGAAGGGTCCAATGCAATAGAAATAAAGGTCAATTTTTTTTTTTTTTTAAGGTCTGGGATGGCATTTGGATTAATGATGGATGAAGAGAGAATCAAGGATCTCAAGACTGCATCCCAGTACAATCCACCTGTCCAAACACCACCTAGCAGTGTGAAAACCCTTTTTCTCCATGACTGGAAGATTAGGGAATGGCAAGAGGGAGGATGAAGCACTGAGGTTCTCTTATCAACCTCTCATCTCCTTGCACAGATATTCCAACCTGTGCTCCTTTCATCCTGGATCAGCCTCTACCACCTTTCCCACCTGAAGCCTTTCTTCCTTTAAAAACCCTGTTTTCCATCATGGGAATAACAAGAGAGAGGACTTCCCGTGCTTTTATCTCTTATTCCCTGTTCCCAGAGCCTCTGGAAGCTTCACTTCTCCCCTCACAGATGCTCTTCTGGATGATGCTGCTGCCTTGTCACAGCTTTCCTATTCACTGTCAAGTTTCCAAGGACAAGTTATGAAAGAGATCATCATTTTCTTAACTGAAGTGTAGAAAATAAAGTCTTGGAAATCAAAATTATGAGGAGTTACCAGGATTCTTGCGCAGCTCCGAGGATTATCCTGCTGCTTCGCTCCACTGTGTGCGAGTGCTGCTCACTGAGACCTTCAGACATCTCCAGCAGTCCTGATCTAAACCTTTTTAATATGAAAGTTTATGCAAATACGTGGATGGAAAGCGAGAAGTAGGGAATTTTAATTTTCTAAGGAAGGAGAAATCATTTTAGGGTGTAATGTGAAGCTTTTGAGAGCTGCTGCCAGAAGGGAGATTTCCAGATGCTGCCCCTGCCTCCTCTTCCCTCAATTTTCCAACCTCAGTTTTACAAGCAGAGCCTCCACAAGACCCTCAGCCTCTTCCAGAGCTCCAAACCACCCCAGGAAATACATAAATTCCTTGGATATTAAGGACCAAACTCTCCAGCTTCCGTCTTCACTGCAGAAACATCAACAAATCCAAACTCCCCAACAATTTCAAAGGACAGGACTTTTCGAAACAGTGAAAAACTTTATTTTTTCCATTTATTACATGGGAATTTTAACTGAGCCTGAGTCCAGCCCATGTTAAGAACCTCCTGTGGTCAAGGTTTTATTTGAACCTCTCATAAAAATGAATTCACACCAGGGCTGTCTGTTGAGGTTGTTCAGGCATCTCAAAAGCTGGCATTTTCCTTTGGAGTGTTTTGGCAATCTGATCATTCCCTTAGCAGAAGGTTTTCAAAGGATCAATAGGGAACATTAATTCAGGTTTGCAACATTGTCTGAGAACTGAAAAAATTCATAAATGGCCTCATGCGAAGAGCAGCAGAGGGAGTGAAATGACTCTGGTTGACTTTGATTCAAGCCCTGAATCACAGCAGATAAATTTGGAATAGTCAAATATGGCTTTTGTTGCTGGGCAGGATATAGAGAAGCGCCAAAAAAATTCTGCTTCCAGAATTTAATAGGTGTTTCCCATGGTTCTCCCATTAATATTTAGATTTATTGCCAGGCCTGCTGTAGATGCCTCTCCCTTAAGCTAAAGATTTGAAACATGAGCTCAAAAATTTCCAGAGGAATTCATGGTGCTGGAATTTGGGGAATCAAACATTCTTGGTGTTGCTTTGGCCATATTGTGCACACACATCTTTATTCTGCAATATATTTAAATGAGGATTTCAGGTGTGGCTGATACATTTCCAGAGAAAGTTGCCAAAAAAACCCTTTCTCCTGTGTTTTTGTAAAGTACATGCTGTTGTTTTATTTCTCCATGGTCCAGAAAGGTACAAGAATTAACTGTTATATTTTGTATAAAAAATAGAGGGAAAATGTAAGACAGAAGTGTTGATTGAGACTTTTAGGGTTTATAGTTGGAATTTTTTGTTTTGTGGGCTAAACCAGATTTTACAGAGGTAGAACTAATATCTTTCTACGCAAAATNAATACATAGAAAATAAAGACTTCTCCCAATCCCAGGTTAAGAATTTTAGTCATCAACATTGTAACCAAAGGTTCATCTCATTGAACTGAAAAAGGATGGAATAAGATTGTCCTAAAAAGAAAAATCTGGAGAAAATGAGAAATGGAGAATTGTCCTTAAAAGGAAGCAACAGATCTTCAAAAAATAGTAAGGTTGGAAAAGCCTTTTAAGAT
>VZRM01002800.1:0-66224 GCA_013397955.1 Grantiella picta
CAGCAATATATTGCGCGAGTTCTTGCCCCCGTGAGACGGCAGACACCAACCAAAACCTAGGCGAAAATTTTTGCGTGCCACAATTCAAAGTGTAGGTCACAGAGGCAACTGAAAGCACTGTGTCCAAATCCATATTCTTCAGAAGTTTCAGAGTAGTGATCCTCACAAACATCAACAGGTAAATTACTTTTAAGGTTTGTTAACAGTTAAAAATTTCTAAGCTGATTCAGACTGGCCCATTTTATATAATGTAATACAGAACGCAGCTGTATAGCTAAAACATGCAGAAGTCACCTTTGCCAAAGACGTGGTTGTCTCATTTGGAGGTTGGACTAGATGATCCCCAGAGGTCCCTTCTGTCAGGATTTGACCCTGGCTAAATGCCATGGCACCTCTGCTCTCTCCTGCCCCAGATGTGCAGGAGAAGGAAGGAAAAAAACCTGTTAAACACGCACCAGTTTAATGAGCTGAGATAGGACACTAGTGGCAGAACACACCAAAGGCAAAACAGGCTCAAAACTTAAAGTTGCTAAGTGATTTATTAACCTAACAGTCGGAGGATAAATGAGAAGTAAAAATAAGCTCTTCAGACATAGTTCCTTCACTCACCCCTCTTCGTCTTAAGACACCATTTCTCTGCTCACCCCTCTCCCTCCTTCCAACCAACAGCTCAGGTAGGGGGCAGGGTATGGGGTTTTTTCTTAGTCCATAAATCCATTCATCACCACAATTCTTCTATTACAAATACTGTTTCTCTGCTCACCCCTCTCCCTCTTTCCAACCAACAGCATGGGCAGGGTAAGGGGTTGTTTTCTCTGGTCAGTCCATCAGGGAGAGGGGTTCTCTACTTAGCCATGGGGTCCCTCCCACGAGAGACAGTCCTCTGCCTACTTCTTTGGCCTGGGTCCAATCTCATAAGCAACACCCGCCCAAGTCTGCTGCAACATGGGAATTTTGTCCATAGGGGGCAGACTTCCAAGCTGAAGGCCAGGCTGTTTTCATCTCAGGAGCAAGGCCTTTCCCTTGCAAGGCCTTTTCAGCTTTAATGCTCTATATGGGACTCCCAGTGGATCACACTTCCTCCAGGCATCTACCCACTCTGGCATGGGCACCTCCCCATGGGCTGTGGGTGGATTTCTGCATCCTTGTGGACTCTGTGGGCTGCAGGGGGACCACCTGCTCCCCCCATGATCTTCACCACAGCTAGCAGAGAGTTTTCAGCTCCAGTGCCTGGAGCACCTCCTCCCCCACCTTCTCCACTGACCTTGACGTCTCTATGTTTCTCGCCCTTCACATATTTTCTCCTCCTCCTCCTCCTCCTCTAGCTAAAAAGAAGCGTGTGACTACTTTGTTTTGATTTCTTCTTAAATATGTTTTCACAGAGGAGTAACTAGCATCTCTAATTGGCCCAGCCTTGGCCAGCAGCCTGTCCATCATCTTCAGAGCCATCAGAGATTGGCTCTACTGGACTTGGTGAAAAACTTCGAGAACCTTCACACAGGACACACAGGAGCCATCTTTGTGCCTCTGCCAACCCCCCAGACACTTCTTCAGGCCTACCACAATGGCTTTTGAAGGCTTTAAATTTCTCTTAGATGTTAAAGATACCTTGCTGATGTTCTGGGCTAAGCAAAACCACCACACCCTCAAACCCTAATAATTCTGCGATTCCTCTCTCATGCTTATTACTGACCCATTTGCATCCCCATATCACACTGTTCTTCACAGAAACTGAACTATATATTATAAATGGTTATTCTATCACTAGAGACAGTCAGTATAGGAATGAGCAATTACTCAAAGAGAAACAACTTCCTTAGCATTGATGACAGTAGCCCTAAATTCCTACCTCTGCTCCCTTCTCCACCCTTGAATCACAAGTACTAGAGTATGAAAAAATATCTTATAGGTGTCTCATTATACACAAAATGGCAGAGCAAGGCTTGAGGTAGACAAGGAAATGATCACTTAAGTGATCCTAAATTTGCACTATGACATCTGTTCAAGAGATTAAAGACAAAAATATTTGACTATTTTATTTCCCACCTTTCCACGGCTTGCAGAATTTCATTTGAGCATTAAGCTCTATAACTTTGAAAAAGCATATTGAAATTTATGCAGTGTAGCTCTTGAATAAGACAAAACCCTATTAATTTATATAAAGATTAAGGTTTTTTTAATATTGAAAAAGCCTCAAATTGTTCCTTATTTCTATTTAAATTTGGCTCTTTCAATCTTCTAGCTGTAACATCCTAGTAAGAGCTTTCAAATTTAACCACTCACTTAGTATTTTCTCTCTGTGAAGGGAACTATACTTATTCAAATAATCTCAAGCTTTCTTCTGAAAAAAACCAAAACAATTAAGTTCCTACAACATTCTTCTAACTTTTAAATTATTTTTGTGGCAACATTCTGTACAGGTTTTAAATGACACAAACCCAAAAAAATTCAAACTTTAAAAATCAAATACAGCCTTCTAACACCAGTCTCAGTCAACACTATTTACAGAAGTATAATCGTCAACTCTTTACTCCAAGGATCAGGCTAGCTCTCTTTACCACAGCATTTAACCAAGCTCATGCTATTCTATTCCAGTCTGACCCCTAAATCCTTTCCAGATTCAGTGCTTCCTCACTGTTCCACACTATGTCTGCCATCATTATTCATATTTAAGTAATGCTCCTAATGCTATTTATTTTTGCATTCAAACTTATTTTGTCCAAAAAAGCAAGCACCTTTTTCTGCAGTGAAATGCTGTAAGAGTTTAACATCTATCCAAAAAATAAAGGTAGATTGCTTTCATACAGCAACAGAATACAGGTGTTGTTCAAAGGAGTGAGAATTATCTAAAACTTTAGAATCACATGACCTCAAATAAGATAGCTCAGCTATGATAATATATAACTGTTCTCCAAACAAGTATGTGTGTAAAACTCAGAAAACTTTGACTGCCGCTAGAAATTGCTAATTCTATATACTGTTATCTAAAGCAGAACTGCAGTTGGAGAATATTCCTTCACAGAAAAGTCCTAACTTTTCACATTTTGCAACGGGCAACTTTTAATCACAGTCCATGTGCTTTGAATTTAGCCACATACAGGCAAAAAATAAGAGTTTTAAATAAAAAACTATGGTAATATTTTCATTAGTATTTGGCCACGTCGAGAACAAACCACTACAAAATGAGAATTGCACAAGAGACAGCAAGCATTTAATATTAATGTAATGAAACTTTAAGGTAAAAATACAGAAAGTTTAAAAGTCAGTAAAACTGACACAAATGAGCATCCCATCCAAGAAAGCTGCCTGTGGTAAAACCTGTAATTCTATCTTCTCTATCATGCATATTTACTTCCTGTATGTTCAAGTTTCTGATTTGCAGGCAACTAAAGAGAAGTCATAGAATCTTAAAAATAAAATGCTTTAACAGTTCAAATCCACATTTAGAAGCACTCCTTAGAGCTCTAAAATACACTCAAGTTTTTAAAAGCCTCTACCTTGCTACAATTCAAATTATGAAAAAGGCATCAATAAATTCGTTGGAACACATCTTGCCTCTGAAATTTTGTGTCACATAGGTTTAAGAATTCAATGCAACCTAACTCAAAGTTTCATGTTATTGAGCTCTTTGTAGTAATTAAATGTCTAAATATATTTACTGCATCACCAATTTCTTCCATAATTTTTATTAATGATTCGCACAATTTATATGAGTTAACTTGATATGCAGAACAAAGTGTACTTAAGCTCCTTGTAAATAAACCCCTTTACATAATGGATGATTCTAATACAACATACATCCCCTACATTATCAACATTGTTAAATTTTAGATTTTCTCTACTTAGGCTACTTTTAAAATCAACCACAGCTTACTTCTAATGAAAACACTGAAAAATGTCTTTATAAACTCTTTGTAATATGGCTGGAAGTACAGGAACCTGCTATTTCAGTAAAAAAAGACATTAGAACCATGGTATTGTCTTTTAAAGAGACTCACTTGGATTTGACCCGTTCTCTTCATAATTTTGTTCACTCATGATTAAGGAAAATTAAGTCAGTCCCCTCTGCTGATTCTTCAGGTATCGAGAACTGAAACAGGAAACTGACAGTTGCTTCCTCCCAGCTTTGTGTAAGACCTCAAATCCTATTTCTTACTAGCACTGGATTAATCCTGAAACAAATCATTAAGGCTTCAGGCAGCATGGAGCATGCACATTACACAATTTACATGAAAGTCACAGAACTCTAAAGAGAATTAAGATGGAGGATTTTTGTCAGCAATCAACACCCTGCTTAGTGAAATGGGAAGGATCAAGTCACTAAAACATCCCACATCTTCATCTAATAATAAATACATTTAAAGTTTTATTTCTATCAAATAAAATCACTTTAATATACCTCCACTAAACAGATCAGTATAGATTAACAACAAGTAGTATTAACCCATTTCAAAGACTTACCTACTCTTTAAAAACCCCATTTTATGCACCAAGTACACAATATTAGAGCTTAAGCAAATTAGCCATAACTGTAGTTTTTAAACATTAATTTTATGTAGAAATAGCTGGTATTTATTCTACTCAAGATGTCACAGGCAAACACTTTAAAATATAATCCTAGTAATTTTGTATGCTTTTTAAAAAACAAATATTTTAAATTATAAAGCACACTTTTTAAGATTGGCAGCACAATTTGTTCATTCTCTTTCTAATAAAATGTCACTGTTTTCTAGTTTATGCATTAATGCATTACACGTTCTATACCAGCCTTAACCAATTTCATACAAAGTTTTCAATTCTGTTAAATGGATGTTAGTGATAGCAACAGACTAGTTCCTGCGATCAAATCTTTGAGTAACATCCAAAACCTACTTTTCTCTGATCATAACATCTATGTCGCATGTCATCTATGTCATAACATCACAGTGACATGGTAGCTGTGGAAAGGCTGTAAAGGCTGAGGCATTGACTGAAAATATACTAGACATATGAGTGAGATTAACCTATTGTGCATATATATATATACACACACACATACCTGTGTTGACTATTCCCTAGTTTTCCAATAAATAGCACTTTACAGAAATTCACAGCATCCATGCTTCATTAGTTATACGATGACTTCTTTGTACATGATCATGATGTCATTGCTATTCCTTGTATTTGAGCGTCTTCAATTTTAAAAGATTTTGCAGGAGTTAGTTCTCACATTAGTTTCTAAATAAGAAACTGCTGTGGCAAGGTAAATAACACTGCAGCATGCTAAAAATACTAGCTATGCCTTGAAACACCTGATACACAAAGCTGCTAAGGAACAGAAAGCTGATCAACTTTACAAAGTTTTAACAGATCTATCTAGACAGTCACTACAAACATGTGTCAAGAAAACAAACAAAATACCAACACAAATCAAGCCCAGAATTTCTTCTAAAACTTCATACATTGCTGCCTACAGACTCATATTTCCTTCTCTTCTTCAACCAGTTACTATCTCCTGACTGCCCTTTCTTTGTAGTAGTATATTATAAATACATTAAAAGACACAGGCACATATGCTTTCCACTACTTTGTCAATATTTGAATCAGCAGGCTGCACCCTTAACTATGTTGTTCAATTGAAGTATTAGTTTCCATTCTGCCTCCATACTCTTCCTAAGTATTACTGTGACTAGTTCTATAATCCAGCCTCATAGTCACTCACAAATGTCTTCCTCTCCTTCACATACATTGAAGTATCATTCAATTAGATAACACGAAGCTATGGAATTTCAGATTATTGTGAAGGAATGAAGATCATAGAGTAAGAACATCCCAGGTTACTTTTACCACACAGATGATTATAAGGTAAGAATGTGTGAAAGGGGATAAATGCACAAAATTGTGCAATAATTGATAAGTGTCTTGCTAATAAGAATCAAAACTACTTTACTGTTGATCTAATGACTAAACAGCATACAGCTGATTCCCTCAAAAAAACCCAGCATTGAGTCTGATGGGTATGTTTGTCAAGTTTTCCTGTGTTTAGTGGGCTGGGTTTTTTTTTATTAATAACGTACTAGTGCAGTCAAGGAAAAACTACTTGGTTTTCAAGACAGACAATTCAATCAAAACTGATGACATGCTAGATTTCTAAACAACTGGAACAAAATAACATGCTGAGCTATATAGGCTAAGGATAAATCAAATGGGAAGTTCCCATTCTTCTCATTTTCATCTCTGCTCTCAGCTTTACCCACCTCTCACCTTGACACAACCCTAGCCATTCTCACTTTTTGCAGCACTCATTTACCTCAATTCCAAAACATAGGAATCATGATTTTTTACCTCTGCAGCAGATTAGTTTATGACAGTTTAGCACGCTGAACCAGGCCAGGGAAGTGTCTGATGGGCAAGTGCAGGAAAAAGGAAGCAAAGACAATGATGCAGAGGAGGACAGGGAAAGAAATTACTTCTCAGCCTCTTTGTTAAGGCTGGAGCAATGAGAAGGGCAAGCAGTCCTTCTCTGAGCAGCAGGGTTTTAGATGGGCTTGACAGCAACAGCTTTTAGCTGTACTAACATTACAGAATTCTTTAGTTTTTGGAAGAATAATTCAAGAACAATTATTTGATTACACAGCATTAACTTAACAACTCCATACAATACCCAAAGCAACACTAAGGAGTACATCTTTTACTTCCCAAAACTCTGTCAGAGTGTAGCATTTAATCTCTTCATGAAGTCAGCGCTCTTCATACAATTTATGTACAAATCAATGCCTTCCCTTTTCACTGTTTTCCTCTCCACTTCCAATTTTACAGCCACCTAGAAAGAGTCATACATAAATTCATCTACTCGGTTGATATATATCCATAACCTACTGTATTTAAACATATCTTGCAACTGTAACTACAAATCCCCAAAACACTATTTAATCACATAAATAATTTTTTTTATTAATCTCTGGCCTTTAGGGTTGTGATAAGACACTATGAAAGTGGCAGTTCCAATCTTTCTCTCACCTTCCCAGGATTTAAAAATGTTCCAAGCCTTTCAGATGCTTCATATATACATGTAGCTTAACAAATCCTGTCTAACTATGCCTGTTATGTATGTTCAGCAATTTGAGATGCCGTCTGAATAAACACCATACACCATGCCTCTCTTCTACCAAAAGAAGATTAACGCTGTACTACAGTCATCCATCTAGTACAAGAAACAAACTGTTGCCACAGTTTATATTGTTTTGGTTTTCTATTACATTTAGTTTGGAAAAAGAAGAGGCAGTTATTAGAACACTTACTCATCATTTGAATACACTGAGGAAATGGCAATTATATGTAGTATGTACTTTTTATGGGTATGTAAGGGTTTCAGAGGAGAAAGCTTTGGAAGAAAATAACCCAACTTTGCCAGCTTGGTGTTTTACTATATTAGCTTGTTAAAATAATGTAAATATATCAAATTTGTCAAATATCTGTTTTTATCTCTTTACATTCACATCCCACAGTATTAGCCGTATTTATCTGTCATCTATACCACAAAAATGAGATGCCATCAAGAACTACCTTTTACAAAACCCCATCTATTCACCTGTGATCATCTAACAAAGTTAAACCCCCCCATGCCTTTATAGAAGTATCGATTGTAATAGTGTCCAAATAAGGTGCAAGATGTGAATAGCTCTCGTAGTGCTAGCAGCAATTCACACACCGTACTTGGTATTGCTACTGCAACACACTTCAGAAAAAGGAAGTGTTAAGAGCCACAAGACTTACTGCTTTCCCAGCAGTGCCTTGTCATCCACGTGTAAAAAAAATCACTGACGTCCCCAGAAACGCTGGAAAAGAAATACTATTGCCCCTGCAGAAGGGACTGTCCTGAGCAAACCCTCACACACGATGCCCGAGCTCCACCTCCGGCATGATTCTACTCCCCCAGGAGGCTTCAGGAGCGAGGCCTAGCAAAAAGCAAGGCTCCGAACGCGACGGCATCTCGTAGCAAACACCTACCTAACCCTAGACATAGTCTCTGATGTAAACGCACTTGGCTGGACAAACATCTGGAGCAAAGCAGGTAAAATCATGCGCTTCTCCAGAGTCTGAATCTTTCCTCCTAGCCCTCTCTCTAGTGAGCTCCAACAGCAAGTTAGCTTTTAAGAGAGCCGCACGGTTGGACTTGATGACCTTAAAGGTCTTTTCCAACCTAAACGATTGATTCTATGTCTTTCCCCCGTCTGTTAAACCGTCGTGGGCAGCGCTGCTCCCGCCCGCTCAGCGTTGCAGGCAGGAGGCGGACTCACCGCCCCACACCGCCCCAGGCAGGCGCCGCGCCCGACCACGGGCTGCTCCGCTCCCCTGGCCGGAGCCGCCCATTGAGTACACTTCCTCCTTTCGGCCAGCGGCGCTGGCTAATGGAAACAAAGAGAAACAAACTCTCAGCCACCTCAGGGGCCAGATTTTCGCTCTCTCACGAAATGCACATTTCCACCTGGACAGGTAGCCCCGGCACCACCCGCTGCAGAGAGGCGATGCGGCCGCTCCACGGTATTCAGGGGCTCTCCGGCGGCCGCTTGGCCCGCCACATGCGGCACACCCGCTCCTCCGCACACAAAAGAGCAGACGCTCTCTTCAGGCGTTGACCCCCGGCGCCTTCCCACTCTCTCACCAGTGCTCCGGTCCCTCTTGTCGCCTTCACCTTCCTCCTCCCGCTGCTGCCCATGCCGCTCCCGCTCCTCGCCCTGCGCCTCCACCGGCACCACCGTAAAGCTCGTCGGCATCGTGCAGACCGCCGCACACCCGCTGGCGCCTCCTCCCAGGGCAGCGGGCAGGGTAAGCCAGGCGCTGCCGCCTCCCTCACGTGAGAGCCATTTCCTCACGCAGCGGGGGGGCGGTGGCAGGCACCGCGCCACCTCCCCCTTACCACCTGACTGATGGCGCTGCGGCTGTAGCTCCGAAGGGAGGAGCATGGGCATGGACACGGGCCCTGGGACATCCTCTCTTTCTCAAACCTTGCCTTACAGTTATCCTTCCAGGCCTGAGACCACCAGGCTGTTGCTCCTCTGATCCCACCAGACAGAAAACGCCCTTCAAAGGAAACCAGAGTCAGGCTGTAGGACCTTAATCCTTCAGATCACTGAAGGGGTGACAGTATCCAGAAGGCCCAGCCAGGAGGTTTACGATCACCTTTTTGACAAGTGAAGGAGAAAGTTCACTGTGTGCGTTTGGACTACCAGGAGATAAAGATGTTTCCCAGAAATCTGCTCTCCCACGCAGCAGCCATGTTTTGCAGTGGACAGGTGAAGGTCCTGGGATTCAGGCTAGAGTCAGCATTTAAACTCTGACCGGCAGTGAAGCAGATTCAAAGAGTCAATGTATCAAATTAAATATTAATGATGTGCCCCTAGTAATGAGATATAGCTCTTGTTTACCTCTGACTTCCATCTCAGAGGAGGTTGTAGCATCTCCACTCCAAAAGCAGAGAAAGCAGATTTAAAAGCCAAGAGCATGTTTCTTGTCTCCTGCTCTTCTACCTTCCCAGGAAAGTGCTAGAATAAAGCAGAAAGATTCTATCCATGTCAGTCTGTATCTGTGTCTTTTGGAAGAGGACTCTGGTGGTTTTGTGGGTCCCACACTTCATTGGGATGGCAGATATCTATGTAACACTTCAGTCTGTCCCACAGCATAAAGGCCTTCAGAGAAGGGGGTAGAGAAAGTGATTCTGGCCATCAAAGATAGCAGTGTGGTGGCAGATGTGGAGAGAGCAGGGCAGCAAGAAAAGGACAGGGAGAGATACATGGTAACATTTTGGTAATGGGTACTTCACACTTGTTAATGGGCTTCCCATTCAAACCACCGTATCTCTACAGTAATGAGAAGAGTGGCTGAAAAAAAGGGCGTTTCTTCATCCTCCCTCAACTTTTTTCCAAGGTTAAGAAAGCAACTGGAATGGTTTCTTTGCTAGTGTTAGCAGAGCTCCATTGGTAATTATATTATCTGTAGCGGTAAGGATGTTTTGGGCCACTTTTAATGTTAAAGTTCATTTTGTTACGGTACAGACTTATCAAAATTAATAGCATGAAGGAACCAGATACAATGATAAATTAGAATAGTAAGTGTAATTTTGAAATACATACACAAAATAGTAATTTCCTGTTCAAAACAAGAACTTATTTTTGTCCAGGAGAGGGCTAATTTTTTTGTAAGCAAGCGGAGCCTGGAGCTATGTGTGCCTGTCTAGGTTGTTATTGTATCCCTCCACTGTTATCACCAGGTGCAAAAGGGATTCTTGCTTCTGAGAAGAACGTTTGTGTGAGGGCTGGAGGGTCTGTCCACCACTGGTTTTCATTGTCCCAGGTTTGGTGAGCATATTTGCATGTAAATCACTTAATTTCTATATTTTTGTTATTAACATTATTGCTGTTACTTTTCCTTTTCTTATCTCCTTGCTGTTTCCAGTAAATTGTTCTTATCTCTACATGTAATTTCTGCCTTTTGTATCTCACATAGAAGAGGGAGAGGAGAAGCTTGTGTTTTTCCTAGTGGAACTACTAAACTGGGAATACTGTTCCTAAACCATGACAACAGTATGCAATGTATTAGGTATGGGATTGTGTATAAGCATTGAGAAGAAAATTTTCAATAACTTACAATTTTTAAAGGAACATCCATCTGGCGCCTTGAGAAGTCTATTGAAAGAAACTCATGTACAATAAAGATGAAAACTGTATCATACTGCATGCACAAAAGGCTGAGTGGGGAGAAATTAGGACTGCAGCCTTCATTTTACTCCAACCTGCTACAATTATTTTTTGTTTAAAATACGTAAGAGCCAAAGAAAGAGAAGTTTTGGGCCAAACTACTTTTTAATGATCAGAGGCAGCACTTCCTCATCCGACTATTTTCTGTTTCCTGTGTCATAACCATGGAGAAACAGCTGGTGAAAAATAGGCACAGTTCAGTGGAGCAAATATGGTAAATTCATACGGCCTTGCGGGCTGTCCCCCATTACAGGGACATCCTGTAATGTGAGAGCTGTGGGTTTTGAACCTCTTTAAAAGTTAATGCACAATGAGGACCTTTGCCTGGGAAAAGTAACTCACTTCTTATATTTATTTGTCGTTTCCTTTAAAATAGCACAAGATAAGTAGTGTTGTGATATATGGCAGGTCTAACAACAGACTACTCTGATGGTATGCTTTTTGAAATAAATAAAAAAGAGCAGAGTAGAATAAGATTAAGACATTATTTAGATCTGTGTCCAAAAAGCACAATGATGGAATTATAATATTACATGAGTATTTTGTTAAAAAAATTAGAAGAGAAAAGCTTTCAGTTTGTGACATTCCCTGAAAACACAGAGCTCTGTACCTTCACCATATTTCTGTTTGGAAAGATAGGAATGCAGCAGAACAGCACCAGTTCAAACACATGTGTCCAGATGGAGGTTTAGAAGTCATTCTTCTTTATAACAAAAACGGATTTTAATGAATACTCTACAACATCCCCTTAAAAATAAACTAAAAACTGGAACACATGAAGATCTGTGCAAGAAACTAGTTTATATTCCAAGAATAGTAAAAGGATAAAATTAATGCTAACAATATGGTGATTTAGAACAGACATCTGTCTAAGGCAGTTAATGGTGTTGAAACGAATAAGCTGACAGTATCATTAAAACACCATTACCATAAAAACTTGTACTATCTTTGATGTTATTGAGATATGAGAAATAAATCACTAGAATTAAAAAAATATATTTATTGTCACAGAAAAGAATAAAGTCAGAAATGGCAAAGAAGGAAAGAAGATTGCTTAACAATCTATGTGACTGACAAAAATCACTAATATTACACATTTTCAAGTCATCAGAACTAATGCAGTTTATGTACGCAAAGCTGAAAATAAGCTAGCCAGTGATTTCTTGGACTCAGGAATGTTGTGTTTTTAGAAACCTTGAAATCTTCAGAAATCTTGAAAAATAGGGAAGATTCCAAGAGAGGGAATGACTGTCATTATCAATAGTGAGTCATCGATACTTAAGAAGAAGAAAAAGAGTGGCTCAGGAAAGTTGAGCTAACTGGCTTAATGATAATTTTGTTTTGAGGAAAGATGATCATGATCTGTATATTTTGGAGGACAAGATAACGTGTCTAAACAGTTAAAGTTGTTCTAGTGTTACAGTCCACATGAAAAATAGCCAAGGCATTTGATTTGGTACCAACCAAAATTGCTATGGAATTAACTGCATATACTTCCCACATATTTCAAAACTGCTTTCTGAAAGATCTCAAGCTGTTAGTAGAAGCAGAAAGAAAGCATAAGACAGGGATCAAGGAAGATTAGGATTTTCTCAGACACTTTTTTCATCAGCCATTGAGATTTTCTAGTAAAGTCTGTGGGGGACAACAATTGCAGTAAGTAATGGCAGAAAATGTTTGTAATCTGAACTGAAAAGATAACGTCAGTAATATATATATCTGAGGATCAGGACTACCAGAAGTGAAAATTCATCCTGGGAAACAGTAACCGCAAGAAAGTGGAACCCAAGTTGAGTCTGATACCTTTTCAATTTGACCTTTGTCAGATCTTCCTGTCTTTTCAGGAATTTGTGTCTTTTACTGTGATTAAAATGCAAGCCAGCTGCACTGGACTTTTCATTTCCTGTTTAACATGTGATTTCCAGAGTCCTGAGCACCATGCTAAGTGCAGTGTAGAACTAAACTAAAAACTTAGTTTGTTATCTACTCATGCCTCCTCAATGAAAAAAGGAAGGGTGATGTAGCAAGCTCCGGGGGGGCTGCAGGAGCTGGCAGCCCCCCGGAACGGGGTCCCTGGGCTGCATATCTCCACCGGGTTCGGGGCGCACAGCCCCTGGGGTCCACTCGCTGTGGTGTGGGTCTCGTAGCCACAGAAATTCAGCAGGAAATAAAGTAAGACGTAGGAACGAGCTGGACTCATCTCTGTTCTGCCAGGGAGGTTTATTTTGGGGTAAGGGGAGAGGGTTACAGGGGAGGAGAAGGGGGGAGGAAGGCAGGGGAGGAAGGTAGGGGAGGTTCGGGGGCTGCCAGCTCAGAGATGGGACCTTGAGCTGATGCAGATATTGGCTTATAAGGGAAAGGAAAGGGGCGGGGCTGGCTCTCTCAGAGCCAGTTCCAGGCGGAGGAAGGCAAGACTGGCGAGGGGTACACACCAATAGGTTTCAGCTACAGCAAGATGCATATTTCAAAATGAACCAATAGCATACAGGGCAGGGGAACAAAGGAAGCCACATGGAATCCTAAAGAACCACATTGCTACAGAAGGGCATCACAACCTCCCATTACCTGATTCCTTACAGACTGTTATTTCTGTCATCTAGAACACAGTGCGTGTTAGCACATGGCAATGAACTAACTTCGTGAGAGCTAGAGAGTGTCCATTGCCCTAGTGTTCATGCCTAGGGCATTTCTGCAGAGATGCTGCAGTGCCTTTTCATATCTATGGTGATCAAGACACACCCGAAGCAAAGTATCAGATTGCATGTGTACCTTGTGTTGCGGAGCGGAGCAACAAGCCTTGAAAGCCAAAGTGACCTTCTGCCTCTGGTCTGGAAGAAGCCTTGGGACCAGTGAAAAACATCCTGGTCACAGGGGAAGTGGAAAGAGTGCATTGTGGACCTGTGAACTGCTGGGCCTGTCAGAAGTGAAGAACACCATTTGTTACCTTATTGTTTACCTGTTGCTATAAAAGGCAATATTGTGAACCACGATCATTAATTGAAGCACTTTGTAGCATGGAGTTACTTCCTGTTTTTGTTGGAGTATATAAGAAATTATCACTGCGCAATAAAGGTCTTTGCCATACCATCATGGAGATCGTGTGTGCCCATAAAGAGCATTGCAGTCTTGCATTCAGAGCACATGGAAATAGAATTCTGTGAAAACCTGATGGAATTAGTTATTGCCAACACAGCCAATTCAAGTAGTGAACCGTTCCATTTTAGGCAGGTTGAACAAGACCATAGTGGTGTATTCACACTATTTTGTGACTATGGAATACCCAGCAGTAGCTCCAGAAACACTTTATAACCTCTCCGTTATTAAAGAAATTGGTTCAGTCTTCCAGGGTTAGAGCATGCTGATAGAAGAACACAAACTGGTATGAAGGTGGAATGCAACTGAAATATAACATCAAGCAACATGGTTGACTCCTCATAGAAATAATAAACACGTTGGTAAGAGAACACTCTGGAGGATCCTTTGCTGTATTATTTAGGAAGTTGCATTCACAGTATGAAACATGTTAGGATACCATCACAAAGACAAAACCTGTGTATGTATAATTATTAAACAATGTTTGCAAAACTAGTGGCAAATATTTTTACTTATAAAAGGCATGGAACACAACTGGATTCAACAACTATTCTTCCACTCAGCAGATGTATGAATGTTGGCTAACCAAAGGCTAAGGAAATTAGGGGTGTCACATATATTTGCAAGACCAGCATATTTACTGAGTAATAATATGCCAGAGCATGGTTTCTAACGAGATTGGAATTTGCTTTGTAATCCTTTGATGAGTTGCTTTTCATTAAATGCACATACTTGACTGTACTTGAGTGCTAGCAGAGCAATGCTGTTGGCCCATGGGCAGGCTTTGCGTGACAGTTTTATCTTTCAGTAAACTTCTGTGGCTTCTGTAAAAAGAGCAGAACTCATGAGCTGTAATGGTTTGCTAAAGCAAAAAATCTCATGGCTGAGCTTTGTAGAAATCCTCAGATTGAGCTGGGCCTGTCATAAGTTTACATGGTGATAGTTTACAGTGCTTTTTAGTCCATGAGGTTGGGCAGACTTCTAAGGTGCTGTGACAGATAGCTGCATTTCTTAAATTTGTGGTTTCAGTTTACTCTATGAAAACCTGCATATTGTCTATTTTGTTGTAAAGATGAGAAGGATAAACAACATAGCAAAAAGGTGTGTACATGGACCTCTCTGACACTGGCACCTGGAATAGGCATTCTGCCTTTCTAGACAGTAACTTACACAGTGGTCAATAGAGGAAGTTTCTAAAGTGCAAGGCATAGCAGGCAGACAAGCTGACAAACTCCCCAAAAGGTAAGGGATAAAGATTGTCCCAAGGACCAGTAATCAATAGTCAATTATTAGAAGTTACAGAAAAAATAGATGCAAAGAAACCACATTATGTATTTTAACTCCAGGGATGCCCTATGTTGTTTCTTAATTGTCCAGCAGGGTTGTTGTAAACGCCACAGCAGACAAATTTCTTTTGAGACCTCATATTGATTTGTTCCAACCAGCAGAGCTGAATTTCTTCTTATCTGGAGAAAGATTTTATGTGATTTAGTATCCCCATTTATGAAGAAACCTAGCAAAGAAAGGTATTGTTTCCATCCTTCTCCGTCTTAGTGATATGTAAATCTTGTTCTCAAGACCCTAAATGTACTAATAGGCCAAAGTTGCAATGACCAGCCTCCCCTGAGACACTCCTACCTTCACACTCTCTGTCCCTGGATCAAGGGACTCCTTTTAAGTTCAGGCCTGGCCTTCTGTCCCTGTGTGATCCATGACATAGATATATTTGCTTTAAGTTCCATCACAGCTGTGCTTCACCATGAGCTTTGTTATCCAGAGCCTGGCCTACTTGTCTCACTTGGGCACTGTGGAACCAGTCTCTGGCAGGAAAAGTTCCTCCCCTACTAGCTTTTGTTACTGTGGTTTGGCTTCTCTTGCAAAGGGAGCAGACAGACCTGAGTGTTCCTTGATGTTCTTCTGAATGAAGCCCTGAATAACTTGCTCTACCCTTGAAGTTCACACTTAGTGTAAGAGGCTGCACTAAATGATCTCCAAAGGTTCTTCACACACTACTTCTTTCTGATTTTGTAAAAATGCAACCACTAGCCTACATCAACTAGGCACAACAGAATTTGCTTTTTAACAAAGCAGAAGACTAGAAAGAAACTAGAAAGGTTGGTAAACTATCTGCTGCCTCCAGCCTCTACTTCTTTTCTACTTTTGCCTCATTGTGTGATATGGGGACACAATGAAACCTAGCTCCTGTAGTTTGCCATGAAATATAGGAAACACTAATAGAATATTAATAAAATAGGTTCCATCTTTCCTGGTGATAAAACAGAATGAGAGTCATCTCCCAGGATGAAAAATGCTAAGCCTGTGTTATGGTGTGTGTAACAGCACTGCTGTCTTAGAACTCTGTGAGCTCTAATCTCTGTTCATTCTTGTTGCATTGTTCAACATCACTTGTAGAATTTACTTTTCCATCCTTTCCCTCTCTGTCCACTTGACATACCGTTTCACTTACTCCTTGAGCTGAGATTGTTATGTGGAAAAGATGCTAAAACTTGGAGACGCACTCTTAGAGTATGCATAGTCGATTTTTCTGACTTGCACAGTCTGTGCCAGCTGGAGCAAGGTTTATTAATTACAGAAGTGGTGAAATAAGCCACTTTTACTGACTAAAAAAGACTGCAGTGCAAAGCTCTCTAGAGGCTGAAGTAGCAAAAACGTTTGCTTACACGAGCATAACTTTCACATACACCTGTTCCTCTTTGTCATTGCTGAACCACAACACTGGGGGAGGGAAAACTGAGGGAGGGAAAACATCATAAAAGTATTTAAAACAATTGTATCACTGACAAAATGAATACTCTCTCCATCCTCTCAATGGCATCTCCTCGCTGACACAGTTGAGCTAACTTGCAACATAAGTACTGTAGGTTAATCATTGCCAAGATTTAAATAAATTGTGAAACTAGTTTCATAATGCCAAATAAGTGAGGACAACATAGAATCATAATAGAAAAGCATAGAGTTCCTTAAAGAGCAATTCTTTGTCAAATAGGTAGCAGGTAAAAACACTAAGATGATACAATAGAAGATAATGTTATTTTTGCTTTAATACAACTTTGCTTTAACTGTGTTTTATTATTCTGCTGATATAGAGTACTTGGCAGGAAAAAACCCTGCATAACCCAATTACATTGCTTTTCTTCCAAAGGGAAATTATGCTCAAATGAGTGCTAGGCGTTCCTCTGCCCAGTGAGAGTGCCTCATCACTGGGCAGCAACACTGTATGGTTCCCTCTTCCTTCTCCTTGGAAGAGTGAGTTCTCTGCTGGACAGTATAACGTTTTCAGTAGAAAGGAGGAGGAGCAGTTTCTTGCATACTCATTAAGGATATTATTTTGGGACATGGCAAATAGCACAGTTGAATCCCTTCAGGCAATAAATGCTTCGAATCTACCTAGAGTACTCCAAATAGCAGATTATTATGCTAAAACCAGGTGTTTCACCTTCAGTTTTTCATTAACTGACTAGTGACTGTTAAATGGCATATTCTCTAGTATGTCTGCTGAATGAGGACCCTCAGAGGACATGGGCAAAATTAGGACCTTATTTGCTTTGTCTGAAGTGAAGTGAATCTACACAAACAAGCTGATTCTGATCAATTATTTCTCAATAAAGACAGCAAATATCTTTTATGTATCAGGGAAGCTAGCCAACATAATGATCTTGCAAACCAATAGAAAACTGCCAAATGAGGACTTCCTGTAACCTATAACAGCTACAGTTACAGCTTTAAATTTGAATATTGACTAAAATTATGATACACCTTGTCATGCTGAAATATTAACTAGCATAACTTTGTTATCTTTGTGGAATTGTGTTCAACTAAGTAAGTATAAAAAGTCGTATGTGTATTAGATTTACTGTTTATTAAAAATTATAATTTTCACTATATTTGGGAATATGTAATTTCTGTGGATTTTTAAAAAATCATGCCTTAGAATTTCTATACTGTTGTATACTATCACCCAGTGGAATACAGTTGGATAGTACCTACCAGAATAGTCTGAGGAAGTAAAGCATGCTTAAAAAGCAGCTTTCCAACTAAGAACCAAGGGAAATTTTTCACCCAGGTTTGAAGCACAGAAGCAACTGGTGCTGAAATGGCATATTTTGGTGACCAAAGAACATAGAAACAACAGCCAGGCTTTAGAACAGATTTTATTTTTTGTTTTGTTTTTTAATTTAACTGTAGTTCAGTGACACACACAGCTGTGGTGGATTCCAGGAAAACAGCTTAGGTTGTGCTTGCTATATGGACTTTGATCACGCTTATCTAGAGACTGTGTGCTGCAAGCTGACTAAGAAGTGATAATTTGTTTTAGAAAAACTCTACATCTCTACAACAACCTGTTTTCACAGTTTTTCTTTAGAGATAAGCTCTCAACATCAGCCAGTTTTACCTTATAGAAATAAAGCTTATGCTGTAATGCAAAGGAAAGTCCTGATTTGAGTTGTGCCATCCTTTAAAGCATTACACTATGAACTGTCTTCTAAACAGAAATTTGGGACACTGTATGAAAAGGCTGAGAAAAGCCTTGTAACTCTTAATGAAATATTACCTGGTTTGGAGACAAGAAAATGGCCCCAGTCAAGGAAATTATGCATAATTTTGACCTAGGATGTGCTAACTTTCAGCTCATCACTGTGCTACATTAAAAAAAAAAAAACCAAAAACCAACATATATCTGGAGAGAAAAAAATATCTAAAGTCACTCCCATCTAGACATACTGTTGCCTGTAGGAATATATTTTTCCTTTAAATATTAAGGGCTTAAATGTATAAAATTACTGTTACTACAGACTTCATTACCTGGTATATATGTACATAATTTATAAAGTGTGTGTATACCATGTAAAGTGTGCATATATACACCTGATATATGTATCTAGTTATAGTTCCTGTAGGATTTGAACAAGGAGACCTGAATACCTCTTTAGTCAGTGTTGATTGTTCGTCCTGTCAAAGCTGGAGAAACAGGCTTTGACAGCAAGTCATATCAGAGAAAGGAGTCAGAAACTGCTTAATTAGCTCAGAAACCACTGTAAGGTACCCCTTTAAACACAGACTTTGTGAAGAAGACATAGCCTCACAATGGGATAAAAGACAAATAGAGCATAGGTGAAATAAACTGTCCACAAGAAAGATTACACGGAATTAGATTGGGAGGAACCAATTGTCATAATTATATAGCATGTATTTGGGCTTGAATGGACAGAAATTAGTGACTTTCTCTCTAGCTCAGAGACTGGGAAACCTGGAAAAGCCAGGGAATGGATGCAGCCTTGATCCAAGTGAGGACAGGGAAGAAAGGGAGAAGAGTTGCAGGGTTATACCTATGCCCTTCCTCTGGTATTCCTGAAATGCATAGATTCCGTCATTTTTTTGAGACACTGTTCACTTAGTGTAATGGTAACAGTAATAATAGAAGTCTAGGAGGGTAGCCCCCTAACCTTAAATTCATATGGGAACACTAGCAAGTTAGGACATGCAGGGAGACTATGCCCCAGTCTTAGAAGGCCACCAAGAAATCCCCAAGCAAGCTCTGCCCCATGCAGAGGCTAGTCCTGTGGGTCTGATCAAGACACCCTGTGTACACTGACCCAAGCTGCCAGGATGACCATGGCATTTCCTAGGGCATCACTTGGGCTTTGCACTGCAGTGCAAGATACAGGCAACACTGCACACTAAAATGGAAAAACAGAAGAAAAATACCTACTTTGGGACAATGTATAGGTGGGGACCATGGGTACTTTGGTGCTAGCTAAAATGTTTGCAAGTTTCTTAGGAGACTAGAAGCTGGCGTGGAGAGGGGCAGAGGTAGGGCGGGCAGCATCTTACTGTGGTCCTGCTGCTAACTCCATTGCAAAAGCATAATTTGGAACATATATCCCACTTCTCTGAATACATTTTTTATTATCAAAACCATAGAACTTTCCTGCTTCTAGTTTCTTTTAACATGGGTATGAAATCACATATATTGTGTGCTGCTTTGGCTGGGATAGACTTAACTTTTTTCATAGCGTATGGTATGGGACTATGTTTTGGATTTATGCTAAATACAGTGATGATAATAGAGGTGTTTTTGTTATTGCTAAGCAGTGCTTACACAGAGCCAAGGCCTTTTCTGCTTTTCATACTGCCACGCTGGCAAGGAAGATGAAAATGCATGGGAAACTGGGAGGAGACACAGCCAGGACAGGTGACCCAAACTGACCAAAGGGATATTTCAGATCATGTGACATCATGCTCACTATATAAAATAGGGGGAGAAGGAGAAGAGGGGGAGTTTTAGAGTGATGACACTGGTCTTCCGAGTAACTGTTATGTATGATGGGGCCCTACTCTCCTGGAGATGGCTGGACACCCTGCCTGCCCTCGGGAAGCAGTGAATTAATTCCTTGTGTGCATGGCTTTTGCTTTCCCTATTACACTGTCCTTATCTCAACCCATGAGTTTTCTAGCTTTTACATGTCCAATTCTCTCCCTGATCCCACTGGTAGCGGAGTGAGTGAGTGGCTGTGTGGGGCTTGGTTGCTGGCTGGGGTTAAACCATGACTCCTTTTTGGCACTCAATATGGGGCACAAAGAGTTCAAGATAATGACAGATTTGATTGGGATGTGCTAGACTGAATTTATAGCTATTAGTTCTGTTTAGCTAGTAATCAGTATGCTCCTGTGCTTGCCATGGGGTTCCCTTGCACAGCTATTTATGTCTAGTGCTTGTTAGTGGTTGTTTTTTGCTTTTCCTGCTTTCTGTGTTGCTGTACTGCTTATTACCTCCCTGTATTGTGCCTGGGAACATTTTGTTAAGAGCCCTGATGATGTGCCTGGGCTGGCAGATGGCCGGGGTGTTGCTGCTCTTTCTGTGTTGCTGTACTGGACAGGTTGGAACTCCAGTGTGAACTTGAGCTGAATGGACTATGACATGAATGAGTCCATGATGGAGCAGGAGACCCACATGCAGCCCATGGAGGACCCTGGGCCAGAGCAGGTGGATGCCTTAAGAAGGCTGTAACCCATGAGATGCTGTGATGGAGCAGGTTTGCTGGCAGGACTTGTGACATCGTGAGAAACCCCCACTGGAGCAGTTCAGGAAGAACTGGAGCCCAGGAAAAGACACATTGGAGAAGTTCAAGGAGGACTGTCTGCCATGGGTGTGGCCCCACATTGGAGCAGGGGCAGCGGAGATTTCCTCAACAGCTCATGATGAAGACCATAGTGAAGCAGCTGTCTCCTGCAGCCCATGCAGGACTGTGTTATGGACTATACTAACAGCAGACTCTAGCAGGAACCCTTTGTTGTTACCCCGGCTGGGGACAAGGAGAAGAATGTCATTTGAATGTTAAACAGTGTAACCTGGCCCAAAAGGACTAGGAATGGAGATTGTAATGGATATACCTTTAAATTGTTGTAAACTATGATTGGAATTGTGCGGTACAGGAATTAGTACAGCAGAAACCACCTGAGGCAATGGAGGAGAAGCCTTACAGGAAGCAGTGACCTGACCTGAGCTCGCTTTGGTGCCCAGTAACAAGCAGCAAGTGATAGAGCCCAAAGTAAGACACTAAATTAATTCAACAGACATTTTGCACACATTTTATACATGTTTTGCAGGGGTGGTCTATAGACTAAGGGAACAATATCTGTGTATTATATCAAAGAATGGGAAGGTGGAGGTGGTTAATGAGGTTGTATGGAATAGTGTGGGACCTGAGTATGATGTAAACAGTATTAAATAAGGGGTGGAAGTCCGACTTTTCTGCATACACTTTATGTCATAAAAAACACAGCACTTCCCTGCCTCTTCTTTCTTCGGACATGGGAATGAAGAACATGTTTTGTTTAGATTACAGTTATATCCATAACACATTTAAATTTTTTAGCCTTTTTATCTGTGATGTTTTCCATTCAAACTTTGCATTTCTCATGAAAAAATTATAGCAAAATTAACAGTTTGTTTTTTAATAACCAGGGCCTTGTGCTTCTGCAAACATTCCCAGATATCAGTCTGCAGATTAGGCAAGTTATTTCACATTCACATTAACTGCAGAGTCATGTGATAAGCAGAGCTGACAATATGTAGTTATGGACAGTTACCACCTGTAACACAAATACAGCACAAAAATTTCCTGCCCTAAGAAACATTCTGACATCCCTGATCCGGTGATAATTTTGATCACATGAAAGGAGGAAGGAGGTCTTTGGATATCTGTGGTGATTGTTTGGCTTAAAAATACCCCAACATTTTCCCCTCTAAGATATAACATGCAGTGGGTCTTCAGGCAAGGAGGTCTCAATCACTATGACCTTCCTATTGCAGATCACCCCAATTTGTGAGGAAGTTCTTCTGCACAAATTAACATATGTACATCAGATCTCCCACTTCTGTAAGTCCTGTGAGACTCTCAGCAAAACAAAGGCTATTGTTACCATTATTTAGCTCAATTAAAAAAATACCTCTTTTTGTCTATGATGTTAAAATGGCAGGTGAACGACAGTTCTGTGTCCTATACTTCCAACTGCTTTCATAGTAATGATAGCCAAAAGGAAAGTCTGATCAAAACCACAACTCATTTACTCTGCAAGAGAGGTACTGATGCAGTCTAAAATTCTCTCTGCTTTCATATTGATTAAATTAGTAGTGGAAGAATAAGGAGGATTGTACCTGTTGACAGCTTTAAGATGAAGCTGAACATAATGACCAGGTTTGATCAGTTGGCATGAGTGGTTAAAACATTTAATATAATTCCAGTAATGATACCTAAATTGTAGCCTAAATTTACAAATCTGCATTCTTCTACATATTGCCTAGCTCCAAGCACCTGGACATGCCATTAACATTGCTGCACATTCTCCATGGGTTCCTCCGGCTCTACTTCCTCTGCTACATTTGGGTGTAAAAGTAACACTGAACTTTTAAATAACCTCTCAGAACTAGTGTGCGCTGCCAACCCCCTCTCCTGGTACACATACTCATTGTGAACTTGTTCTGTAAGGTGAACACAGTATCAAGGGTGTTCCTTCCAGGAGCTCCTCTTCTTTCCTAGTAGGACATATGTCCATTGCCCAGCAGACTCAAAAAAGCAGTTTACGCTTGTAGGACTTACAGTTGCCATAAACACTCTCTTGCAAGATGCAGATTTTTTTTTTAGCCTAAACTAATGAGCATTCTTTGTTTGAACAGTGTTATATTTTTTTGCTGGGCCAAAAGTATTTGCAACACCAGTATTTTTATGCCTTCCACCTTGCCTGCTACTCCTCCATACCCAATAACAACCATTGTCTTCAGCACTGCAAACACCCCACTATTTTTTTTTTTGCACCCTTGGTTTTTTCAGCCGTAACTGTGGTCTCAAGACCAGGTCTGTAGAACACATTCCAGAGTCTTGGTCTTGTTGCTTCTACAGTAATTAGGCTGTGATAATTAGTAATTATGGTCTAACTGTACAGTCTTTATTTAGTTTTCAATCTTCTGCTTTTCATTTGAAACATCAAACAAAATCACAAGCTTGCAGGACAACTATTATTAGTCCTACAAATTGCCATGTCCCCCATAGCTGTGTGTAAAGGATGCTTCCCCACAACCAACATTCTTAGAATGAAACCTGAAATTCAGTTCATGGCCCTGGCTCATGTGGTCTACTTTGAAAAGTCTGTTGGGCTCAGGCTGCCCAATCATGTCTCATAAGGACTACTGTAAAACACTCAGCTCTCCTTCTGTGACAGTCTGGCTTTTCAGCCCCAAGATGGCCCAGACACTGTTGTAGCATATGCCACACGTAGGGTTACTACCCATGGCAGCAAAATGAAAGCATTTTGTAGGATTTCTAACTGAGTGCAAATGTCTGTTCTCTCATTCCCATAATAAGAGTGAGGAATTTGTCCTGGGGTTCCTAATGCGAGGCAAGAGTGAGTTTGCGACAGCTCAATATGAGTTATAAAGCAAGCTCCATTTATTTCACGGCGTGTGCGGTTTATATAGTGTTACAGTGCTTCTAAGTTTAGACCACTAATCTACTGGTTAATTACACAAGTTATAGTTTACATTTTCCTAACATTCTATTCTCACACATTCAGAGTCACTCCTTCATTCCTCCATAATCGAAGGTCTCCTCCTGCGATACGTTCTTGAGAGTATTCTTAGAATCCAAGGGCACAGCTGCATCTGCC
The DNA here is from genome assembly GCA_013397955.1 of Grantiella picta. Classification (NCBI taxonomy): domain Eukaryota; kingdom Metazoa; phylum Chordata; class Aves; order Passeriformes; family Meliphagidae; genus Grantiella; species Grantiella picta. The sequence continues at coordinate 24,015 of VZRM01002800.1, forward strand.
TGGTGCCTTTCCCACGGGACCTGTCAGGCCTGCTGCAGCTAACAGCACGTCTCAGGCCTGTGCAGCTAACAGTCGTCTTGCTCGAACACCAGCCTTTTTTCTCCTTATTTTCCAACAGGTTCCCCTCCCTGCATATTCAGACAATAGTACTTGTCTTCTTTTCTGTTGTCCTTTAAATATCAGAAGTCGAGCCACAATTCTACTGTGCTGCACAACAAATAGAAAGTCATTAGGACAATGCAAAATAGGAGCAGTCTTTTGAATTTGTTAATTCTAGAATTGGGCCCATCTGCATTGAAAACCGCACAAGCTCTTGCACAACCACTGTGCCTGGCCTTACATTTAAAATTTCAATAGATTAAAATCACATGAGGTTTATCAATACTAGTCTAAATATTATTATCTTTTGTAAGCCATTACAACAACAGGAATGTATAAATGAAGATGTTTAGTGAAAGGAACAGTATCTCACAGAGCATAACAGAGGATCCATTCTGTCATCTCTGGCTGCTCTGCAAGAATAGAATGGAATTTATAACTACAGTGAGAGGACAAGTGGTAATCAACAAGAATTCACTGGTCCTCCTAGCACTCATTGGTCATAAGGATGAACAAAATTTTCCCTCTAGTGACATTTTGTTTGATTGTTTGTTTGTTTTGTTTTTGTTGGGTTTTTTTTTTTTTTTTTTGGTTTGGTTTTTGTTTTGGTTGGGTTTTTGGGGGGTTTTTTGTTTGTTTCTTGATAGGTTGTAACTCCATGCTATTACCTGGCATGCTGTCCACCTTAAAACCAGGAAGTCTTCCCGTACTTGACCCAAGAAGCACTTTGTGTTTCTCCTGGGCTAATCTGTCAGAAGAACACAGAGCCCACTGCAAAACGAACTTCTAAAATCCCCTGAATTGTCAATGTATCACATTCCCATCCACTCCTCTGTGAATAAGCTTACACTTTGAGGCAGCCCAGACTCTGGTTGAGCATCCACCTCACATTTGGTGAGGGAGGTAGGTTTCACCAATGGTGCCTCATTGAAGTGTACCAAACATCATGGTACTCTTCAATGTACCTCTGAGCCTGGAGGAACAGATCATCCCAATCTTTTCCCTCTCCCCATTGCCTACCATGCAAAGCTTCTTCACCTTTGGTGCAGTCATGAATTTCAAGCATAACTCACCCATATTTCTCCATTCATCAAAGTCCTCAGTCATTAGTTCATGTTTGCCTACATCTCCCATTCTTATTTCAAGCAATTTTGTCCTTCAGTGCCACCAGAATGTCCGCCCACACTTCCCAAATGCCTGGGCCAGCTTAATTTGTTTTTGAAATCTATTGCTTGTTGCTGTCCCAACTGCATTACGCTCAGGAGTAATACTGACTGTATGCATCCCTTTCCTCACCTTGTCCTGCTCTGCTCTTTTCTCATCACTGTGAGACTATTTCCTCCCATAAACAGAGTAAAGCCTGTTTTTCGGCCCTTTTAGCAGAAAATGCCGTAGCAACACTTACTGCATTCCATGTCACTACCTTATCTGAATACCTCATGAACTCCTGGGCTGCTGGACTGACAGTGCCTTTGTTCCTGAGAACATATGCTACCCCTTTCGCTTTCTTATTCCCTTATTTCAGCCAAAACGGCTTTTTCCTGGCTGTCTTACACCCTTGGACCTATTCTGGGGAAGCTAAGCTCAACAGCAGCATACATTCAACTCCAGACCAGTTTCCAGTATCATTAATCTACAGCGGTAGAGATGTATGCTACCTTCCTTACTACCTTCATATCTTCAAGCATAAAGAAATCAATCATCCCCATACCCTTCCTGTGTTCTCTATCCTTTTGGCAATCTGTATGACAAAAGGCTGCCAAGTATAACATAATCTTCCAGGAACTCGGGCATTAAAACCACCAGTCCATGAATCCATGGCTTTTTCTCTCTTCTGCCCAATCTGTTTTCCTAAAACTCCTCCTGTCACAGATTCACATGGGCCCATGCTCCCACTTCTGCACCTGCAATGGCCAAACTTCCCACCTAGTAACAACAACAGAGTCTAGTACCTAGAGCAAGTAAAGAACATTACTGACATTACTAGCGGACTGAATTTGAACTGAACAACCAAAAAGGAATAGAGTGTGCTATGGAATAATTCCAAAATTGCACTCTTCAGATCTGACATTAGTAGAAAAAAGGGAAAGTCTTAGCTCTAAATAGTTGCATAGTTGTAAAGTAGTTTTTATTGATAGTAGTTTCTTTCACAGAATTATATTTTCAATTGTGTGACTTGGATAATGTTTTAGTGTAGCAATTTTTAGTTTATATTCATGTGAAGAGGAACACATCTGCCACTACACTATTTTGCAAATCCTTTTGCTTCTGAAAACAAGCCTTTTTATAACTTTGTGATACAGATGGTAAAATGCCCACTCCACAGAATGAACTGACCTTGCGCAAATAAGTTTTTGATGACAGAAACTGTTTGGCCATTAAAAGCATGTCCTCATTATGGAATTAAATATTGGGTAACACTTAAAGAATGCTTTATTAATATCAGAGTAACAAGAGCTCTCTCTTCAAGCCAGTGTGTTTTTAAAGTATTTCAATTTTATACGTTCTTTGATGCAAAAGAAATCTGTTATGAAGCACTGAAATAATTTTTTCATTCACTTAGAATAAATAAATGTTAAAATTTGCAGCTTTTGTAGTCATCCCCCAAATTAGTATTTGTATTTAACTATAATAGTCTGAATCTGCAAACACTGTGGTAACTGAAGAATTACAGCCTTATCATAACTGAGTTACAACATCGCATATGCAGCTTATAAGGTCCTAGGAAAATATGAAAATTTGGTTTCCCTTCATTCACTCCTTTCTGTTCTACCAGAAGATATTTTACTCTCAAATGTGTAAAAACTACTGAATGGTAAACATTAGAAGAGTACAAAAGCTGTATCAGAATAAACAACAACAACAACAGATTAGGAGCTTTCAAATTTGGAACAAAACAATCATGGAGAAGCTATTAACATTGAACACTTCAATGTGACTGCAGAATTACCTCTTTTATCAATTAACAAATCATGATCTTTTTTGAAAATACATAATGTACCACAGATATGAACATATGATTTCTGGAGACTGTTTGCCCCATTCAAAAACGTGAATAAAAAGACTAAGATGTTAATGAGAATCAATAGCCTTTTCAAAAGGGATCTCAGGGAGATCAAGACAACCCAGCAAAGACCTATAAAGAACTTGATTAATTCATCTCTACATACACCTTTGACAGTTAACATTGTATGTAGAAAAAGAAGTGCTAAAGCTCAAGGACAAAACTGAGTCAAAAACATAGCTGAAGCTGGTCATGAATTGGAGGATCATATTGGCTGGAAGAGACTTCAGAGAGGTAATGGGGTCCAATTTCCTGCTCCAAGCATGTCCAGTCAAAGAAGTTTGTTCAGGATCTCATATAGTTGAGCTCTTAATGTCTTCATAGAAGACAATTCTGTAACATATGTGAGCAAACTCATCCTGTATTTTACCACCTTCCTTGTAAAAGTGTGTATCAAGTAATAATTTCTCATGTTTCAACTTCTATTTCCTCTCATCCTTTTACAGTATAGGCTGGCTCTGTCTTCTCTATACCTCCTACTAGGTATCTGTGGACAGCAACAAGATTTCACTATTCTCTTTTCTGAGGCTGAACAAATCCAGTGCCTTCAACCTCTCCATTATGTCACACCATGTACTCCTGTCTCCTGACCAACTTGATGGTCTTCTGTTTGACTTGTTTCAGTCAAGGTCTTCCTTGTACTGGTGAGCCTGCTGCTGGACCCAGTATGATAAAAGTAATCTCTCAAGTGCTGAATAGAGGAGAGTAATAACTTCCCCAGCAGAGTACATGGCTGGCTTTGCCACAAGGTGCACTGCTCACTCACGGTTAACTCACTTTCCACCAGGATCCCCTGTCACTCAGGTCTTTTTACATAAAGCTGCTATCTTGACAATGAACTCCAGCCTGTACAATTGCATCAAGTTATTCCATTCCAGGTGCATAGCTTTGTACACATTTAGGCTGAAGATTAAAACAATTTCTCATAGCCAGGACTGGAAAAAACAAGAAAACCATGGACTAAAAAGTTGACTTCATATGGGGCTTTATCAGTTCCTATTAAGTACATTACTCAGTAAGTAATTGGATGTCAGCTGACAGCCAAGACATAGAACCCCTTAAATGCCTAATAAAGTTACCAAAAATACACCTTATATAAAAATTAATGAATTCTTTGATATTTCAATCCAATACAGGTTTAATCACTACCTACTTCAATAGAATATAATAAAAATTGCATGAGATTTTGATTGAAGCTGCTGAACTGTCTTTCCTAAGTAATTACACTTAACTAGAAACTTTGGCACCTATTTATTTGATGCTAACATACTGAATTTAAACACCAACCTGAATTAGAGCTTACCACGGAGTTACTGCACTGTCTGAAGATTTTAATTAACACTTCCTGAAACAGCATTTCTTAGTAAGAGATATCTAAATTACTGGGTAAGCAGTAAATTCTGAAAATTCCTTGAATTGCTTGTTAAAAAAAAAGATAAGCTGTCTACTTGCCTGGAATGGACTGAATGTACTTTACTGACTGTATTGTTTCATAGGTGACTATCCAACACGCAATGGTTTTCACCACAGCTTTTATTTCCTAGAACTTAGTTTTGTGAATAATACTCCCAAGTAAAACATGCTAACTTACCCTACACACACATTTTGAAAGAAAGCCTTTTGACTAGCATATAAAAAGTGTTCTATGAAAAAAAATTTTCAAGTGGAAAACGTTTTTTTAGTTTCTTACATTTCCTTACAAATTAAGCCCTCTAGTTCTCTGACTGGAACACATTTTCTACACTTAAAGGGAATAAATTTGAATGTAGCAAGTTAATTAGATACTGGAGTAAGTGCACACTAGATCCATCAGAAAATTGAACCATTTACTAGGGGGCAGCTCCTGAACATTTCACAAAAAATAAAGTTGTGAGGGGCAAGCATAGCAGAGCTCTACACAACAGACATATTTTGTCCCTACTTCCTTTCACTAAAAAGACCTCCAAAGAAGGCAACAGCAGCTCATAATGAGTGCTAAACAGATTTAAAAAGGATTGCCTGAAATACCAGAAAGGTAATATGCCTTGATCTGTGCTCTTAAAAATATTCTTTCAGTGGTAAAAATAATTTTCTATTGTGAAGGAGACATGTATTTTCCACAGAAGTTTTAATTAGACACCCTGACATAAAAATGTAACAAAAACACAGTGCTCAAAACAGTAGCTCAATGGATAACAGCAAAAATTCCCAGGATCCTTCTGGGACCTTGCTTCTCACGGACAGCATCAACATGGTCTCTCCATCTGCTCAAGATGCTGCAGTACTTCCTTCAAAAATCCTGAGATGACAAAGACTAAGAAACCTGGTCTAAAGCTCAGGAGCATACAAAATACAGCTTCTCCACATATACCCTTTCTAATGGCTCTAACATTCTGCTTTATGGTTTATGGTTAAATAACAAGTACACAGACGTAGAATTCAACCATCTGAGGAATTCAGCATTTCAGTAAAGGATGAGAACAGCATTTGTTAAGTATGAAGGCTTCTGGGAATACAGTATCTACAAAGGTTAAAATAATTGAAATCCAACATTTGAACAATAGTATGTATCTAAGCCTATTTCCAAACATGGACAAGTGAAAAGAAAGCAAAACTGATTGTCCGTGCTGCTGCCATTTGCACACACTGATAAGGAAGACATATTTGGTCTCCCTCTAGTCCATGACAGACCTGAAGTGCAAGTGTTTTTTCACTTTCCAGTTAAGGAAAAAAGATTTCCAGTTAACACGTTTTAAACTGCGTCTATACCTGCAACCTGTCATTTTCATCCTCCAAAAATATCCTGAAAGTCCAAACTTCAAGGCAGTTGAGGTAGCAAGATACAAGGTCTTCAGCTGTCTTTCAAAACAATTCAATTTCTGATCACTTCCTGAATTTCTGTGAGCCATCTTGAACTTCATCTGAAATATCAGGCCAGGCTTTTACTGAAATGCATGACCTCATTTAAAAGTTTCTGGAGGAGCCAGTTCAAATTATTTCAAACTTCTGATTTTTAGACTGCTTTCTTTTTGAGTCTTCCTGTCACTTTCTGAGCTGCGATTGCAAAATTTTTAGATCATCCTTCCACCCCCCATTTATCACCCTGAATTTGTTATACCTAACACTCACAGGGACTTTAAAGTTACATTAATCCTCACTTCCCCTCTCCCCACCTGCCTTACAGTCACTATTACAACTGAATGGTGAAAAACCAAAAGTGAAGGGACCATAAGTTAAAATTATAGATTTTATTGCCAAATAGCATTTAGGCTGACATAATAAAGGGTTTTTCATATAACCAAAATGTACATTTCTATCCAGAATCATCTCTCCTGTACTTCTGAATTCCAAGAAGGCAGCACACTCTCAATTTCCTGGGAAGCCCTCTTTACTTGCTTCATTCTCCACAGAGCATTCATTTAAAAATCACTTCAAATCCAGGAAATCTCATGTTTTATTTCAAAATTTGAGGAAAGGGACTTCCCCATGTCCATTTAAATCTTTACTATTTCTCTGTGATGTCTGAGTCTTCCAGCTCTGGAATACCAAGATAAGGTTTGCAAACAATTCCAGAGCACTGAACTTTAAATTTAGATTTATTTTGGATTTATAAAGGAAGTAATTTTATATCAGTAACTTGAAAAAATCAAGTTAAATATAAATCTTTCAACAAATAACAAGTGTTGTAGAAAAATTTTACTTTGCTAATTTCATTATGAGGCAGATACTGTAAAAACTGCCACAGAAACAGTGATATTGAAGTCTGCTTATGCATCTTATACAATTTTATGTTAAACCCAAACACTGAATATTCAGAGCACTTTAAGTATGTTAGACTATACAGACAGGCAAGAGCACAGTCCAAATGCCAAACTATCTGCCTGTTTTAAACAGAATTTTAAAAGCATTTCATGAAGTTGCATGAATTCCAACTGCTATCACATAACTTATTCCAAAAGGTGCTTATTGCAAAGTACTTTCTTCAAATAAATTTACAGGAAACAATATTATTCTTTAGGCTGTGGAAAATTGCTAGCATATCAAAGCTGAAATCATAAATTACAGTGATGTCAACAGGATTTTTGTCACTGACTTCACTGATGCAGATTTCTTTTATCCACTTATTTTTCTATTAGATAAAATGTGTATAGGCCAGCTCAAATTTAAAAAAAAAACTGTTCGAAAAGTATTTCCATGAGGCACGCATGCAATATGAAGATAAGTTATCACATATATAAAAACTCCAGTTTTATTACTATTCATATGAAAGCCACTGACACATTGCAGCAAAAGCAAACCAAAACAGAGAGGACAGCACCACTGTTAGCCTTTGCTTAATTCTTTCTTAAGGCTATGTAGCTGAATCCCAGGGAAAAACTACTTTCATGGGTAAACATATGGTATCATATTTTTAACCAAGTTAATAAAATGCATTTAAAAAAAAGATTTCGTACCTGTGACTTGCTTTATAACTACAGGTATGCTCCAATAGCTATGATTTAGAGATGTCTAACATACATATCTATAAAAATGTTTTAACGTTCTCATAATTAAGAGGCAGGTGGTAAGAAGTATGACTTCTCAGTATGAACAGACTTGGTAATTATTAATCTTAGCTTGAGAAACTGAGATTACCTCCATTTTCTTATCACAAGCACTGGCAAATTGACTGCTGAAGTGAGTCTGACCAAAGCTCTCATTTTTATGTTAATACCATAATCTGATAAAAATTCCACCAAGCAGAGCTAAAAGTAACGCTACAAAACCTTTTAGTTTTGAAATTTCTGATCAGAGGTGCAAATATGATAGGTTTGGCTATATTCATGTGAAACTCTGAAAAGTTAGTAGGCTTCAGCTTTATTCTATTTATTATCAACTAAATCACTTTGGTTTTCTGTAATGGTAGATTTACCTACAGTAAACCAACCATGCATACTCCAGTATACATGCATCTGATTCAGTTCACTGGACATGTGTGCCAACTCTTGTCTAGAACCTACCTTTGCAGCTTAACTACATACAATCTTCCTAGAGGTCTTACAAGCTTGAAATCAGTGCTATATTAACACAGCTCTGAGTTTCAAAACCAGAAATAGTCTTTGTTTAGCCCCATTGAGTCAGCACTTGTCTGCAAGCACTGCTACAGATACAGTCCTCACAATTAAAGAATTGAAGAAATACATTCCTGGAAAGATGCTGAGTAACTTATTTCTTCAGCTGAACTTAGCAGTACATCTTGTAGAATCAAACAATAATTTGCTTAAGAAATTAAAGGCAACACAAAACATATTTATTTATTTTTCATTTGTGTTCACAAAGTATTAGGCAAAAAACATAAAACAAATTTAAATCACTACATACAAATAAAAAGCCTAAATGCTCTTGAAGGTACCTGTTTTACCTGAAACACTTCAAATGCTTCGAAACATTTAAGACTGCATTTTTAAAAATGTGAAATAAAAAACTCCTACAAAAATAAACAATAATAGCATGCATTTTGATTTTTAAAAAATTGGGGGCACAGATACGGTCTGTGAGTCTTCTACTTGTTCTTCCATGTTTCATGAGCTGTTCAATTGAAATGTAGCCACAGAATACTTCATAGTTAAGGCTCAGGGTCATATGATAACTTTAAGAGAATCTAAGCCTTCCACTTTTTGGCAACAATCTTACACTCAACGAATCTCACAGTAGTGAGCTGGCTTTTTACAATAGATAACAACAGACGACCAAGTCTTCTACTAGATCTGTTTCTTCTTCATGCTAAGTCTGTTTCTAGCAGCAGCCTCTGATGCTGTACAGGGGACTCACCTGTAGTGCTACACATAGCAGCCACAAGGAACAAGAAACAGAGTGCATCAGTGTCAGCGTTCCAAAAGCTAGTAATATGAAAAACCTTCTCCTCAGGAGAACAGATATTACTCAAATTCAGAGCTGTACCATCTCTTCTGATCAGACCTACAGTCTCCTCTCCCAGAGAGCTACACACCTATCTTAAATCAAGATCTGGAAACAATTCACCATCATGAAACCACTGCGGAGTCTTTCAGTATTTAAAGTGTCATCCCATTTAGTTAATGGTATTTCCCAAGAAAATAGTATTCCAAATTCATAACATACTTAAACCAAACTTCACACATTCATCTTAAGCTTGCACAGTACAGAAAAGAATATAAACGGCAATAAAACCATGCACAGAACACCAAAATAATATATAAACTCTGATTTTGCTCAAGGTTTTCAATAACATAGTAGTAGTAATACTAGTAGTAGTACTAGTAATCTCATGTTGTGGGGTTGGTTTTGTTGTTGTTGGTTGGTTTGGGTTTTTTCCTTTGTTTTTGCTTGTTTTTCATCAGATTTCAGATACAGTAAGTCTTAATTCCCCACGTTCTCCAAATACTGGTTCTTCAGATTCCAAAGCAAGTCTGTGCTCTTAATAGGCATTTATGTATATATTCATACTTAAATTTTGTGTTTCTTTCCATGTAGAAGAGTAATTCGAATTCTCAAATTTACCACATTAACACAGAAGTGAATAAAACATGAAAATACTTTAATAATATCCCGATCAGTATTTTTATCACAGATTATTTCTACTCCATTTTAAGTTGTGTGAGATTTGTCAAAATAAATCTTTGACATTTATTGTTGTTCTTAATATTCCAAAAATATATTTGCTTACCACCAATTCTCTTGCTTTAAAGTCATCAATGAAAATCTACATTATTCTGACAGCACATTAGATACAAAATTGCACCAAACTCAGATTTAAAAAGCTATACTACTATTAGGTATTATGCAGTTACATAAACTGTTGAAATGCTTAACTTTTTAAACTAGTATATCAATCTAACTTTAGATGTTAAATTATGACTATGTTGAACAACTGATCATTTGACAGATAAACAACAAGCACCTCACACAATAACTTAGTATTTTCATCTCTAAGCTTCTGTATCATAATCTATGTGATTCTGATTCATCTGAATGAGTCTACATCAATCACTTCAGTCCTGGACATCAAAGTAGTCAATTACTGGCTCTTCTCTTAATGGTTTGGATAAAGCACTGTTTCCACTACTCCTGAAATTATAAGAATATTAGATGTTACTCACATGCACGAAAAACAAGGTACAAAGTCAACTGAATCACAAACTCCTCTAATATCTTAGTGTACACATGCACACTACATCGGTAAACAGCATGCACTTCTAAATTAAGTCTTAGTCAAAGTACGTTAATGCTCCAGAAAGCCTTTGTTAACTGAATTTTAACAAAAACATATGCTTGATTAAATTAATGTACATCAATGTGACTGAATTGATAAAATTTGTTCTGGGGTTTTACGAGAAAATGTAATTTACCTGTAATATTTATCACAAAAATGATACTGTACTGAAGACTAAATGTTCAAAATGCCTTTTTAAAAGAAACAGCAAAAGAAATACCGTTAAAGTGAGCTGATGATAAAATCTGCTTGCTTTCACCAGCAAGGGTAACAAAAAATACGTGGTAATAGAAATGCCAACACTGTAAAGACTTTTTTTTCAATAAAACAGCATGAGATCTTCCAAAAGATTTTGTGGAATTAAGAATTTCTAAAGAAACTTTACTTCTAGTAATGAAAAATAAATGGCTAAAGCCCTTTATTTAATTTTGCTACATAACTCCTTTGCATTAATCAGGGTCACTGAAGACAGCAATCCCACAGAAGTGAAAATGAAGAGTAATAACCTGTTTAAAATTCACACTGAATTACACCTTAAGCAATCCTTATCGAGATGTGTTTTGCCCTAGATGCTTAGCTGTGATACAATTTAATTTTCTTGGAACAGCCTACTTTGTATTCCAGTAGCATCTACCAACAGTAGTTACTGCAACATTAAGCTGTCCCTTTCTGCAAAAGGTACTTGAACATGATTTCAGATGCTAATCTGCAAAAAATCTGGGAGGAAAACACTTCTGAAAGGTCAACCTGAACATATAATAAGCCACCCATTAAAAAAAATTTTAACTATGAGATAACTACAAGTATCTGAAGCTGACAGGTCACATAAAGTAAAGACTGTTCTTTTAAGACTGTTCACCAAGATGCCTTATATATCCCATCTTCAATAGTTCTCACTATCTGATAAAAATGTTAGTTCACCTTTAATCAAATGTGTAGTGATACCAACATAAGAAAAATGCAATTACTACCTGTCCAAATAAATCATTTTATGCCAGTAAGACATTAGTCTTGGTTAAAGGTTAAAAAAAAAAAAGAATTCACAGATCTCCAAAACGGCACTCTCTTCCCAACTATCTAACATTTATTAAAAAATAATTTAAAATTCCAATAATATGTGTTATACTACTACCCCTGTATCACACAGCCAATCCTACGTTTTCTTATCACTTCATTTCAGGCTTACATCTGTGGAAAGAACATCTCAGTGCATGCTGCAAGCTCCAAAGCTATGTGTGGGTTGGGATAAAAGAAGAAACAGGGTATATAAAGTTGAAATACAAGAACATGTTCCTTGGGTAACTCAGCACAAAACTGAAGATTATGGTTTTAAATCCAAATTCCTTACTTATCTGCTTGTTTGTAACGAGGGAGAGGAGGTGCAGGCCTGCTCTGCATTTCTTTATCTAGCACAGAAGTTAAGGTATTGCTTGGACAAACGGATTTCCCTCTAAAGAAATAAAAGAAAGGTTATTTAATTCAACAGGAAATTATATTCATTAAGAAGTTGGGAATGAATAATATTTGTAAGCAGCAATTTTGGTATCAGAGCTCATACTTGTATTCTTAAATCATCTATGCAAATATTTAATTTTCCAACCATGGGGACCAACATTGCACAAAGTACATTTTCATTACCAAGAAGATACCCATTATTCTAAATGTTTCTTCATTGCTGTCTATAAAAGATGCAGAATCAGCTTACTAGATTTGACCATTGGTATTCAGACTCCTTTTCTGCATGGGAGGTCCACAACTCCTTTCTAATATGAAGTGCACTAAATGATTAACTGTTAAAATAGTAATACTTATACTCTAGGGCAACATATTTGCTCTTTCAAAGAACAAGATCTAAATCTTAAGGAACAACAAAATAGCTTAACTCAGCACCACATGAACACAGTTCACTGAATCTTTACAATATATTATCTAAAGTTTTGGAAGCACCTTCAAAAACTCTGGCAGTAAATCACGTTAAACTTGTTGATCACAGCACTCTGCTAAGCAGCACTCTCCCAACAACACTGCCTCTTCCTTGTAAGCAATTACAGGTGAACCAGATTAGAAAAAAGCCATTATGCATTAGAGTGGGGAAATTAAAAAATCAGCTTTTTCTGTCCTTCACACGAACTACAATCTATTATGCGATTGCCATCACACAATGAAGCATCACACTTGTGCCTGTCCCACCATGGCTATGGTTACAGGGCAGTATGTTCTCCAGTACAGGAGGACAGTGTACTTTACCATGTAAACTTATATATTTTAGGCTGTGAATCACTCAACTTCAGTTGGCAATCTGTGCCCAAAGGCTGCAATGGCTGGAGAAAGAAGAAGGATATTAAAAAAAAAATCTGAAAACAAACAACCCCCAACACCCAAAAAAAAAAAAAGTCCTAGAAAGATTGTTCCAAAAAGGCACTAATTTAGAAAAAAATCCAAATAATTACCAAACACACTGTATCTCTAATAGGTTGTGGAGATGTCTTAAAATTTTCTCTAAATTCAGGAGCTGCTTTTAAGAGTGAGCTTGGCTTATTAAAACTTGGACAGTTTAACTGCAAGACTGAAGGAGTTTCCACTGTCAGCATCTTTCCCATTCACAGTTTCTTCATCTTTTCCACGGGCAGATAAGCTGAATAAATTAAAATTCTCAAACCTCATCAAGGTCAATTTCTTACTCTTCCTGCACTTTCCTCTAAATCCATTCTGACATTTTCAGACCAAAGTACTTCTTGTGCACTAAACTGAATTGCTTTCCTGAATGTTTTATATTGGGTGTTGGCAAAAATTTCTTCACTCAGAGAGTTGCCAAGCATTGGAATAGACTGCCTGGGGAAATGCTTGAGTCACCACCCCTTGAGGTATTTAAAAGATGTGTAGATATGGTGTTTAGGGACTTAGTTTAATGGTAGACTTGATAGTACAATTGGACTCAATGATCTTAAAGGCCTTTTCCCAACCTACATGATTCTATGTCAAGCACTAAATAATGTTTCCTCCTTATTTATTACTTTATTAATGTATTTTAAAATAAACTCGTCCAGATCACGAGATTCTGTGTTTGCTAATTACAGTAAATTCCTACTCAATTAATACCAACATGTTCATCTTGGTCCTTTCAAAATTACATACTGAATAACAAAAATGCTGCAAAGTATTTGCACAAACAAAGTGTATTGTTATAATTCCAGAAATGTGCACATGTTGAGCTTCTTGCTTTCTCACATACTTGATAATTCATACTTTTTTCCCATTTCTCTCAGAGCTCTAAGCAGTTGAAATCTCACATCAGTACACATATAAATGCCAGTTGAATTTCAGAGCTTACAAAAAATATGTATTTTTCTTATTTCCATCATATTTATCTTTTTTATTTCATAATGTCTTGTTTCTATCAGTCTGTATTTAAGGGCAAATTTTTGTGATATTGTGGCAACATCAATGAAAACTCCATAATATTTTCAAGCTAAGTCAAAAGTCCACTAAAATATTAAGTGGTGATCACTGAGCCCCTTTCAGTATTGTTTTAAACTGAGTACTAACAGTCTATTCAAATGAACTCAAACAATCTTACAAAACTAGGTCACCAATTAAAAAAGTGTCCCCATCTCCCCAACAGTAAAACTTTTCATTATTTGGAAAAAAAGTTACTTGCCACTGACCATAATTTTTTCAAGGTTAGATTATGTTTACATGTACATTCTAACAGTGAGTATATTACAGTCCTATCAGCTGAGAAAAGCTAACTTTCCTGTCTTGTCAAAAGTAGTTAAAAAGTCCTTCTCTCCTTTAGCTCTAAGCCTGCCATATAAAGCCAAATGCTCACACTGCAATTTTAGTTACATCTCAACTGTAGAGTTCTAACTGAAAAAAACCAAAAAACCAAACAACAGAGGCAGATGGGAGGGTGGTTTGTTGTCTTCTTTCCTTTCTATCAACTGTGATGTGCAAAACCATGGAAAGCAAATTGCCTGGAGATAAATAAGCAAAAAAAAAAGAAAGGCTAGAAAGGCCTTCAACAAGTAAAGTAAGGTGTCTGTCCTTACTTTTGAACATCACACTAAATCTTGGTTGTATATAAAAAGAAATAAAAAAACCTCCCCCCCCCAAAAAAAAAGGGAAAAATAAAAGAGAGCTCTGAAAGCTGGAAACAGAACATTTGGAAGAATACACAGGGACTAATTCCTCCTAATTAGCTAAAAAAAATTTTACTGAGAAAAGGAGAATGTTCCTGCATTTCAAGAAAATAAATCAGCAGTTCTGCTCCAAAGTTATGTTCCCAGGATGTAGAGGGTTAATATAATAAACTTTTAAAAATTAGGCTGGATCAAAGCCTTGTGGACAATTAGAGATGATTCTGGAACCAAATGTGCTTTGCTCACATCAAGGCTTTAGCTTTAACACACCTGCTGTTAGCTTCGACAAAATCTATCATCCCTCCAAAAAAAGCAAGCAGAAGAGATACACAGCAAACCGGTATGCCATGAAATCACAGGGGATTTAGAGACAAAAATCTATAAACTTACACTCCAGCAAAATGAATGCCACTTTCGGTATACCTTGGTGGCACATTGATTGGTTAAAGAAAAAAAGAGAGAGAGAGATTAAACAGTCACTCACATTTAGCTCATTTGGAAAACCCCCAAATAACTGAATTCAACTAAATAGATGAACAATGGAAAAAACCCCTATTATTAATTAATTACAGAAGAAAGCAGACCCTAGCTAACCTGCCATGGTTATCTATCATCAGTTGCAAAAGAATGGCTAATATGAAAACAAAAAAGCTCTGCAAGTATTTTCGACATTTTGATATGAAAGTTGCCCTTCTTAATTTCATTAACTTATTCTCAAAGTAAGGAAAAAGAAGCCAACTACCTGCCTCAAGCAACAAAGCTGAGATCACACATTTTTAACAGGGAAAAGAAGGAATATAAACTATCTGCTGATTTTAAGGCAGTGCAAGTGCTGACAGGATGGCCTGTTGTATAAAACTGAACTGTGGAAATCAGGACTCAATTTGTCTTCTTCAAAACTGGAAGCTCAATTTTTGTAACTACAGGATCGATCAGCATTGATCTGTTTTGGTTTGAACTACTACAAAATTCTTTGTCCACTAATGTGTCCAGACTTATTCCATGTAGTCTTGCAATAATGTGCCTTCAGCTTTCAGACAGAGCAGATCTTTGTGAAAAATGTCTCCAAAAACTGCTAACAGTTGAGGTGGAATAATGAAGCAAATGGCTCTGAAGTAATCTCCTGATTGTTTAAACTTCATATATTATACGTCATAAGCTTTCCAGAAGCAACACATATTCTCAGGGCAAACAATGCCAACATTTAAGGAAAAAGCAGTATGAAAAAGATGCAGCTCTTTTCTGAAACAGGACTGCTGTTAAAACCTCTTTGGTTGGTGACCTATAGCGGTATTAGTACTTAAATTGCTTTAAAATTCTTAGAAGTTGCAGATGTGTTGAGAGGCATTGCCTTATCATAGGTCTTTGTGATTGCAAAAGGGGGTGGGGAGAAAGTTAGTTTTTGCCTCATCGCAGAAGATAAAATTCCTAGAGAGTGAAGAGTAGAATAAAGGTTCTTAAAGAAACAAGAGTACCTTCAGGCAGTCATCAAAATTTCTGTCAAGTTGTATGTGAATTTATTTCAGATACCAAAAAGGCTGTAGAGACTGTTCAGTAAAATGAATTTGTCCCTAGAGTTCAAGTACTGAAATATATCCAGAAAAATGTAAAGAAGTCAAACGATAAATTTATTTTCTCAGAACATACACTTGTCTTTCAACCCTGCCACTGGGATGTGCAGTTTTTTTCTTTCTGTGATGCAACTGTCATGATCTGATAACGGTGTTCCATGTGGTTACAGGGGTTTTACTTTCTTCAGGTCTTTGATCCTGTTGGTCTTGTATAGCCTACAGCTATGTAACCATTTCTGAACCATTTCCAGACTGATCTCATTAAAAGGAAGTAAAATCCTGGATGAAAAAAGTAACAGAGAACATGTCAATGAGACTGTGGCAGCATGTGGCTTCTGCAGTGAGAAACACGTGGAACTTTGTCACCTCCTTAAGAAGTCCCCTTTTTCATGAGGAGAAACTGACTTAACGTTCTCCCTGGATGTAACAGAAAAATTATGGGTCTTACAGGGATGACTGCTCTCAAAAACACTTCCAGGATGTCGCAAGTCCATACAAACTGCTTAAACTCTGGTCACTACATAAATAAAAAGCAGACATCCCTTTAACAGGCCGTAGAACCCAGAGTTATTTGGAGAAAGAGGAAATTTTTATTCATTGGAGTAAAAAAAAAATCAAAAAACAGACAGGTACAGTGAAACACAAGTGTGTTCTTGGAAAGAAAAGCTTTACCCTTTTCATCATAACAGGCTGGACATTACCTCTGAACCTAGTTCAGAAAGAATCTGGTATTCCAACTGCTCAAAAGATGGTGACTGCAAAGATGACCAACAGGTAAGCACAGGGAAGGGCACTTACAAAGATTCACTAGGGGTCTTACACTTCAAATGACACCAGAACTGCAATTCAGATCAAGCTTAACAGTCAATACTGGCAATGATCTTCTCTGTGGTTATATTTGGGCAATGCTGTACATCAGAGATTCTAATGCAGCTAATATGACCAACTTTTACTGATGATGACAGAGGCAGAGGCTGAGGGCAAAGCAGGTTTATGAAGTTTGCCCCTATATCTCTGGAAGAGGAAGAAGCCTGGTTGGAGGAAGCTTTCTTAGCACCAAGGGGACCTTCTCACTCCTCTAACCTACCTGTATAGGGATGTTACCATTTGAATGACACAATGATAGAATGTGAAGAGAAGGAATGGTATTTTTGCCTGAATGATTTTCATTTATTTGTACATGAAGAAGTCCGTGATAGAAATCCACAGGCATTGCTGGGACAGAATGAAACAAAACCATTTTGACTTTCTGGTAATTACTAGCTCTGGGAGTTGAAAAAGCCATTGTGAAATACTCAAAAATATCATCCTGGAACTTGAGCAATTAGTCATCTAAAGCCACAATGTTTTTTACATCTTCAAGAAGTGGCAAATAAAAAGAAAATTAGAAGAAGCTTTGGATGAATCCACTGAATTAAGAAATATTGCTAGGCAGCTGAAGAATATTCTCAGTAAACCACTCAGCGTCTTTTAAGGGTGGCAGTGATGAAATAGAAGCATGTGCATTCTGCGCAGCATGCTGCTCCCTGAACAACGTAAAGGAAGGAGCAAGTGTGCAATCTCTGCTAAAACCATGAAGGAAAGTCTCTCATTCTCATGTTGTTGGATATGCCTTTGCTTTTAAAGCATAATCATCTGCCCTGCTCCTTTTATCCTCTTCACTAATTTCACATCCTGCCCCCCCCATTTATTTTTTTTTTTAAATAAGCTTTTTCAAATATGAACTCTTTGCTCATCTTCCTTTACTTGAAGCAAAAGGAATCCTACATTGTAAGATCAAAGTAATATTCCTTCTCTCTTGGATGAAAACAAGATTGTAGGTAAGCTACCAACCGATGAACAAGTTCAGGAATAGTTCACAGCACTCTAATAGCATGAAAGATGACAGGTTTCTTATGACTGCAGCCAATATTTACAGTTAAAAACAACTGGTTGTCAAATAATTATAATTTGACAGCACTAAACTAAATATGGTGCTGAGTAAGGAAAACAATCAATGAAGCTCTGATACCAGAATCTTTCCCATACTATGTCTCCAGTGCAATTAGCTTGCTTTTTCCCTTCGTTTTCTTCAATACTATGAACTGCCTTCTGTGACTGTTCTCCAAAAATTTTCATTTTTGCTAAGAAATCTCTTCAATTTGCAATAATTTCAGCTCCCTCTTTGTCCATTAACTGAAAAGAGAGTATACTCTGTGGTTGGTTCAAGTAGATAGAGAAGTATGTTAAAATAACCAGATTTTTTTCAAGGTGGTGTAAATTTAAGTATGCTTTCTCAACTCAGCTATTAGTTTTCACGAAATTTTATTACATACGTTATTTTTGATATCTCTATCAAATTTACTGATGACAAAAAGTTATTCCTATGATGAATGGAAAACAACCTTGCAAAATATTTTCTACGCTTTTTTATTTCTAATTGTGTTTTCTTCTCTGAAGATTTGAGTAGTGGAAATAAGCACATGAAACTATCAATTCAAAAACTGCTTTAAAAAAAAAATTCTACTGGAAATTACTGCATTTTTCAAATTGCATTGTAAATAAACTCATTCTGGTAAGTGATAAAAAACCATCCAATTATTTAAACCATACTTTAAAGATTTGAAAACAACAATGAATTACATACTTCACTGCAGTGATAACAACATTGCGCTTTGGTTCGTTGTCATAGCTCACACTTTCAATGCCATAAACCTGAGCTAATTCATGGATGATTCTGCGGTGATCTCT
This sequence comes from Grantiella picta, assembly GCA_013397955.1. Classification (NCBI taxonomy): domain Eukaryota; kingdom Metazoa; phylum Chordata; class Aves; order Passeriformes; family Meliphagidae; genus Grantiella; species Grantiella picta. The sequence goes on from VZRM01002800.1 coordinate 42,828, forward strand.
GTTCATTGGTGGGTAACAATGACTCTTCTTTGTATGCTTGCCCTGAATTCAACAGAAGAAGTTAAGAAAGAAAAAAAAAAAAGGTGATGTTTTCCTTCAGGAGAGCCAGGGGGAAGCAAACAAGGAAAAAAGTGTTTCTACCTCTAATATTTTGCTGATATGACAAAATTAGCACCACAAATTGCTAAGAGCTCAGTATTGACAGAAAGATCTTCTGAAAATATTCATTTAATTCCCCAAAATTAAATTATATGTCCCCTATTGTTTCCATCACCTCGAAGTATATACACATCCATACAGAGGTATCTTCTAAGTTTGAGATACAAATCCTGATTACAGTCATAACAAAAAAAAAAATTATTTTTATCTGAATTTGAATTTTTCAGTATGATCTGCCAAGTTCACATCAGACCTAATTTTATTTTGCAGACTGGCTTCACAATACACATGTAGCAGATAGCTACAAAGATGTCAAATTTATCAATAACTTCTGTCTACCAAAGAAGCTATTTATCTGCAAAGTTCTTCATGTAATGGCATCAGTAGATTCTTTATAAAACAAAATCCCAAAGTTCTAGTTTAAATCAGTTAATGAAGACTGATAATGCTTGATTCAGCACTAATTATAATATCAACAATAAAAGAAAAAATAAGAAAGCAGGGCCCTATGAGCCCAGGTCCTTGATGGGTTGGGTCAATTTATAACAACAAATGCATATAAGGATGAGTCACTCAGTGCTTCAGTTTCCTTTCATGGATTCAGGACACTGCTTCAGCTTTTGCCTTTGTTATCATTAACAAAGCCTTCTAGGTCTCTGGGTCTACAAAGAGGATTCAAGGGGAAAACTACCTGTAATAGAAAAAGTTTGAGTCAGGGGCTTCTACAGAAATACTAACCTAAATAAGTTCCTGGGACTGAAGGCAGTGAATTTAAGGTCACTGAGAGACCAGGATGATATCTCACTTCTCCATCACCTCTGAAAGATTGTGAGAATGGGGTAGGAAACCAATGACTAGAGAAAGGTAATTGTTGCAACTATATACAAACAAGCAAACAAAAAGAACCTAAGAACTACTTAAAATTAGCTAAAATTCAAATCTGTTTTTAGGTACATGAAGGAGAAAAGCCACTGGGAACAATCACTGTGGATTTACAAAAGGTCAGCCACCAAAATTAATGTAAAGACCACCACATGTAATAGAAGAAGTCATCAGGTGTAAATTGCATCTATTCTGAAAATAAAGGGTTAATATCTGTCTCCTCTTATATTGTAAAATTGCCAAGTTACAAATAGTAACTGCACCAGAAACTGTGGTCAACCATTTCTATAAGTCTTCAAGGTAATCACATGCTGAGAGAATATTATCTTTGCTTTGCAATTAATAGTAATAAACCTCCCAGCTACTAAAACATTTCCAGCATAGACACAAGCATTCGAAGAACTCTACAGATTCTGTACCTATTTATGACGGCTAGTATGCTTGCTCTAAAAAAGTGGTGATGATTCCATGCTCTGAAAAACATCACAATTCTTGTCCCTATGAAGACAAGAGCTGGAGATACATGTTCTCTATCTTTTCTGCTTACATGTATCAACCATGAAAACTCTGCTATGCTAGACAGAGTACATACCAATGAGTGTACTGCTACAGATGTTTATGATGCAAGCAAAGTCAAATATGATACACAGAGCTGAATCATGTTAATGCTAAAACCTGTAAGTATCAAAATCCTTTCTATTATTCATTTATCCAGTTAAGCTGAAGTGGGCATCACCAAAGGTATAATGCAAAAAAATAAAAAGTAGAAGTAAAATGTGTAAGCATAAGTAACAGTAATCAGTATGAAAGACATAGTACTGATACAGGCAGAGCTACATGAATGCTTGATAGATTAGCATGCAAAATACTTTTAATACAAGTAAAGTTCTACATCTAGAAACAAAGAAAACAAGCCACACATTTAGTCAGAGTATTTAGGAATCATAATCAACTACCAACCAAACAGACTCAAGCATAAAGAGGACTTGAGGATCATGGCAAAAGAACAACTAAAACGCGTCTCCCTGCATAATGCCATGTCACACATATTAATTAAATCTTTAGCTACATAAATCTGTGGTTTGCAACATGAAACATGACTCTCACAAGAGAGAAAAGAAAGCCTCTGAGACTTCCACAAAAATAAAAAGAAAAGTAATGCAAGAAGAACTGAGTACAAGGACAAGTTAACTTTACAGTGCATGGGAAATATTCCCTTTTATACCATACATGCCACAATTTTGAAGGAAATGAGAGTTGGAACATGGCCTTCACACGTGCTGTCACTTTTATCTTCAAGACAGGCAAGGAGGACACATGGAGCTACAGGCTGGTCAGCCTCACCTCAATCCCCAGGCAATCTCCTCCCTTTTGAAATATAACTTGATTTCTGGGAACTTCTCATACCTTTATGGAATAGCAATTCCCTACAGCCTGATGGGTATGATTGTAGAGAACTGATCCTTGAGATACTGAACTGTCATGTGGCCCTAAACGGGTCATCCTGATCATGATAAAAGCTAGGTACACTGGGTAATTCTCCCCTTGTCTCAGACAGGAAAAAGACTGAGATGTGGTTTGTTTTAATATTTTCCTTCTCTTCTGCAATGTAGATGCTCCTTAACAGAGACCATTTGTGTGCTATGTAGGATCATTATTTAACAAATAGTTGGTTTGCACTGAGAACTAAAGCACTGGAGATGCTCTTGAGCTCTCTGGTTCTCTTGCTCTGGCATATTTGATGTCACTAACTGCAAATTCAAAACCTGTGGTTGCCCCTTTTTTAATGTAATTACGTATCTTGGTTTGATATTAGCATATATTTGGTATATGCAGTTATATACAGAAATACATACCTGTACACATTTGTGCACATATTTGTGTACGATAAAGGTAATGTATAAAGAAATATATAAAATAGCATAACCATAGGCAACACAACACTAGGCAAATTATTCGTAGGTATAACAAGAACAGACAACAATAGATAACAAACAACTATTCTATGCCTCTACTTCCAAGTATCTGAGGTTGGTGGGATAATTAGCATAATCTGTGTTCCAACGAACAAGAAATTGCACACAGGGGGTAAGAGACAAATTAACTAGGAACTCCTGTTAATACTCAAGTAGGAAATACATGGGAGACTGAAGCAGGGTCAGGCCACTTGGAATGAATATAAATAAGTTGTAAAGAGTAAGCAGAACTGAGACAAGGAAGGTCAGGGCCCATCTGGAATGACATCTGGCCAAAGATCTCAAGGACAGAAAGAAGAGCTTCAGATACATCAATAACAAAAGGAAAACTTAGGATAATGTAGGCCTGTTACCAAATAGAGGTAGTAAGAGAGGACGCAAGAGAAGATGGGAGTATGTGAACACCTTCTTTGCATCAGGCTTCACTGACAAGCCCTCAAGAATCTCTGACTCAGGAGACCAGGGTGAAGGAATGTTGGAAGGAAGAGTTTCTATTGGTCAAGAAGGACTGGGGTTAGAGAACACCTAGGCAAACTTGATATCCACAAGGCCATGGGCCCTGATGGGATGCATCCATGAGTGCTGAGAGCTGGTGGACATCATAGCGAGGCTGCTAACAATCATCTTTGAAAGGTCATGGTGGTCAGGAGAGGTACATAAAGACTGAAAGAAAGCAAACATCATCCCAGTCTTTCCTAAAGGACAAGAAGAATGACCCTGAGAAAATATAGGCCAGTCAGTCTGTTGTGGTTTGACACTGGCCAAATGTCAGGCACCCATGAAAAGCCACTCACTCACCCTCCCCTGCTACAGCAGGGCAGAGGACAGAAAATTTAACAAAGGGGTTGTGAGTTGAGATAAGGACTGGGAGAAAACACTCCAAGGGCAAAACAGGTTCAACTTAAAGATACAGAGGGAATTTATTATTAACAAAATCAGAGCAGGATAATGAAACGTAAAATAAGCTCTTAAAAACACCTTTTTCCCCAACGTCTTCCTCCTTCCCACTGACAGCACAGGGAGACGGGGTGGGGGTTTTGGTCAGTTCATCACCCAAGGTTTTCTTCCGCTTGGCTCAGGGAGACAAATCGTTGCCCTGTGAGACCGTGGGGTCCCTTCCCACAGGAGACAGTTCTCCACAAACTTCTCCAGCATGGTTCCAATCTCATGAGCAGCAGTCCTCCCGAAACTGCTGCAACACGAACTCCTCCCATGGGCAAACAGTCCTCTCAAAACTGCTGCAGCGTGGGTCACTCTTCCACAGGGTGCAGTCCTCCAAGGACAGGCTGCTCCAGCTTGGAAGCAAGGGCACCCTCTCTCTACCGGGTTTCCTGCTGGATTACAGCCTCCTCCAGGCATCCACCCACTCTGGTGTGGACACCTCCTCCACAGGCTGTGAGTGGATTTCTGCATCCCCTGTGGACCTCCATGGGCTGCAGGGGTACAGCTGCTTCACCATGGTGATCACCATGGCCTGCACAGGAATCTCAGCTCTGTTGCCTGGATAACATCCTCCCCCTCCTTCTCCACTGACCTTGGTGTCTTCATGTTGTTCCCCTCACATGTTCTCACCTCCTCCTCTTCTCAAGCTGGAATTAAAACTGCACCACCACCTTTGTTTTAATTTCTTCTTAGATATGTTATCACAGAGGCATTACCATCATTTCTAACTGGCCCAGCTTTGGCCAGTGGCATATCCGTCTTCAGAGCCATCAGGGATTGGCTCTGTCAGACATGGAGGAAGCTTCTTGCAGCTTCTCACGGAAGCCACCTCTGTGATCCCCCTCTCCCGTCGCCTGCTATCAAAAAACAGGCCTTGAAAAACCAACACACAGTCTCACATCAGTCTCTGGCAAGGTGAAGGGAATGGTTCATTCTGGAGGTCATCTTGGGATGACAAGAAGGTGATCAGAATTAGTTTGTATGGATTCACCAAAGGAAAATCATGCTTAACCAATCTGACTGTATAAGAGAACTATCTATCCCCTGAATGGACAGGGGAGAGCACTGGATATTGTCTACCTGGACTTTAGGAAGATTTTTGACACTGTGTTCTGTGACATCCTCATATGTAAACTCAGAAGTGCAAACTGGATGAGTAGACAGTGAGTGTAGTGAGAACTGGCTGAACAGCAGATCTCAGAGGGTTGTGATCAGTGGCAGAAGGTCTACTTGGAGGCCTGTAACTAGCACTGTTCTCCAGTGGTCAGCACTACCTCTAATACTGCTTTAACTTACTCATCAATGACTTGGACAAAGGGGCAGATACCTCCTAAGCAAGTACATTGATGACCCAAAGCTGGAGGGAGTGGCTGGCACCCCAGAGTGTTGTGCAGCCCTTCAGAAGGATCTCAACAGGCTGGAGGGATGGGCAGAGAGGAGCCGTCTGAAATTCTTTAAAGGAAAGTACAAAGTTCTACACTTGGGGAGGAAGAACCCCATGCCCCAGTATAGGCTGAGGGCTGACCTGCTGAAAAGCAGCTCTTCAGACAAGGATCTCGAGGTGCTGGTAGGCAACAAGCTGCCCATGAGACAGCATTGTGCCCTAGTGGTACAAGGCCAATGACATGGTGCACTAGGAAGAGTGTGACCATGACAGATGATCCTGCCCCTCTACTCAGCCCTCGTGACGCCTCACCTGGAATGCAGTGTCCAGTACAGGGCTCCTCATTCACTGATCATGAACTACAAGGTCTCCTAAAAATGTTGCTCTTTCTACAATTAAACTGTGCACTGTACTGGAGCCCAACAGATCTAGTGTCAACTTGTAACTACTAGTATTAATAAAGTTTAGTAATATCAAACTCCCCCGAAACAAAACCAATTATTAGAATCCATAGAGAGTATCTGAATACTGACCTTATTCACAGCTTCCACAAGCATTCTCATTTCCTTCTCAATGTCACTGACAAATTTTATATCCTTCCTGTAAGAACAGCATTCTAGGTTAACAAGGCAAGAAGAATGTACAAAGATAAAATATCTTCATATTATGTAATATTTTTCAACAAGAACAAAATTAAAGAACACAATTCACTGAAGCAGAAGCTTCATTCACATTAAAAGACTGTTAGTGTGTCATCACTATTACAAAAATAATTATTTCCCCTTCAACAACTGGAACCCAGAAAAAAATTCTATGACATGGCTCTACTGTCTGACAAGACAATTATACATTTTCATACGAATAGTGTAGATTTTCAAGTTGCCCTTTTGGTGGTATTTTAATTACTTGTCATTAATTTACTTAATTACAATACATGATGAGACACAAAAATGAGGATAGAGTAAATAGAGTGGAGTTCTTTTCCAAGAGAGAGAAAAAGTTCACTGACTTTGATCTTCAGCTCACTTAGCATAACAAATTATTGAGAATGCGAGAAGCAGCATAATGCTACTTGCAAGCAAACAAAACATTCTTAACGTGAGATACTAAGGATTTGTTTGACGCATTTTTTTGTAACTAGTTTTGTCACAGTACTTCAAGTCTTTCACTTTAGGGTGAACTTTGTGCTTTGCTCTTAAATAAGCAGGTAAACTAACTCTAAAAGTAAAGGTGCTATTTGTTAGGCCACCATCCCCTTGGAGAAAAAAGGCTACCTGAAGATTTCATATCTCAGAACTGGTTAGTAATAAATTATTCTTCAAAACCTTTAAATACCAACACAGTACCATGAATGTGAATGTTTGTGAATGATGTCAGAATTTAACCAGTCAGGAAGTGCCTACCAAAGCAAGCACAACTATCTTTGGTAGATGACCTACCAAAATTCTGGATGCTGAAGTGAATTGTACCATCAAGACCAAGGTGTCTCAAACAAATTGTGCAAAATGACAACATTGAATAGCTCAGCTATCAACATCACTTGATCAGATACAATGGACTTAGCCCATTACTGGTAAAACTTCAAAGTTTAGCAACAATACATAGACATTGTGTGTAGCTATGAGAACTACTGAGTCTTCTGTAGTGAGAAATATAACACTGGGAGAATTGGAAAAAGCACCTGCACTGATAGAGTTTAAAAGAAAGGGACCTCCAGACACCTATGTTGTGAAAAAAAGAGTCAGCTCGTGTGGTATGAGGCTTCAGAAAGAATATTACACCAATAGTCTCAAGTTCAAAAAACCCTAATCCCCAAACAAAAAACCCCAACCCAACAACAAAAAACCCAACCAAAGCCACTGATATCTTCCAGATTCAGTGGGTCAGAAAGCACATACTACACAGAATGCCAACCAAGAACACCGAAATTTTAAAGTGAAATGATCATGGCAGGTAAGAAAAAAATGTAATCAACAATCCAATGAGAGGGTCCACAAGCATCTGATGTATAACATTTAAAAGCATACTAAGGAAGCAGCTCACACACTGGGGGATACATGAAAAAAAAAAAGCCCTTCAGGAGTCTATAAACCCAGAAATTTTTATCATCCATACAGTGGGGTCTTGCACAGCCGGTGGCAAAGAAAATTCTCTTCTGTGTAGCTCCAGGTGGCTAGATATTCCAATGTTCTCTCTTTCTGCTGTAGTCTTAATTCATCAGACAACAGTCTCAACATCATCCACATCGTACTAGACATTGATACTTGTGCCAGTCTATCCTCCAACTTCACGTCAACAGACTGATCTGAGCATTTGCTTACTCTCTGTGTCTATTTCTGGAACTTCTTAGAAAGGTCAGTGCTGAAGTGTCCAACCAGTGGATCTGCACCCCCTGATCTGTGCTCAGTTGGTACAGTCATCTCCGTGCTACAAGATGGATTCCCCATCACAGCAGATTATCTCTTCATGTAATGCTGTATGGTGGACAGACTGTCCTTTTGACTCCTTACCAGATCCTGACAAACACATCAGCAAGGTCAGCATGCAGCAGCATTACTATGCTATTCCTGGTGCCGCCTTCTCCTATCACTGTCCTACAAAGGAGACACATTATCTTGGCATGCTTACAATTGCTTATCTTCCTCCTGCAACATGGAGTTGTATTTTGGGAGCTTTAGGGTTCAGTAACAAAAGACTACACCACAAAATCAGGAGTTCTCACAGCTTTCTCAAGTTTTCTTCATTTGTGGATATACATTTCTTTCAGCTCTTGACAATGTATCAGCTACACAGATCAATTAATTGCCTAAAGAAGATAATATGGAATTCTAGTAATGACTAAGGCAGCTGCTGCCTTCTTGAGGCAGCGTCTCTGAATGCACAGGGAGGCATCTGTCATGTTTCTTCATCATTCTAAGATCCCATATGTAATTTATGCTCTGCAGAAAACCACAAGCTCTGAACTCCTGCATTACTGCAGTGACGCACTCAAGCAAGAAAAAACTAATCTGTCAAAAAATTATTGAGAAGGCTGAGTCACCTGAAAAACATAGTCAAACAGACACAATTTCTGGATGCTGCGAGCATGATGGAAAGCCAAATCTTTTGCTACACTACTAAGATAAAAGATCATCAAGAACAGTCAAGGAAGTAAATTCACAGAGCCATAGATTCACAAATTGCAGACTGCTGCTCTTGTAAAGAGCTATAAGGAGAGAAACATCTTTAAAACTAGATAAATGAAATCCAGTAATTCAATGTACAAAGTAATTAACCTGAGGACTAACAAAAACTTTTGCTTTAGCTATGGATCAGTAAGAATAGTCTTGGTCTATTAGTTTATTGTAAATTACCATTATAAAGTGGCTACAAAGGAAACTCAAGCAAAATCATGGAAAGAATGAAAAAAGGAGGAGTGCGGAAGCATTAAGGCTACTTTTCAAGGGATCTGTTCAACCATCTGGAATAGAGTGCATGACCCTGGTCAGTTCTGTTAATGAAAGATGAACACTGTGCTGTGGACAGTGGCTGGAAGGAAGACAAGATAGAATTCTACTCCAAAAAACACAGGAGACTACACACACAACGCAAAATTTTCACTTTTTTACTGTATTGAAAGAGTGTGCTGTGTTTTCAGAAAAAGGTAAAGTAAAATATAGTCTATATACAACTAAGAGAATAGCCCTTATAAAATAGCACTTTTAAGTGCAAATACTAATAAAACAGTAGCTCCACAACAAAAACATTCAGCTCCTATTTTGCAGTGGGTTCATCAGTTGGAATTAAAAAAGACGTAACTTAGTCTTAAATTCTGACTTGTTGCTTATGTAAAATTTTCACTTGTCTTAACACACCAGCAAATTAAATAAAGGATTTTCAAGTAGCAAACATCCTTACAAAACCATTATATTTATGCAGCATTAGAATACTGGAGTAAGAACAAAACATATTAAGCTGTTCTAAAAAACTCAGCCCTGGTGAAAACTAGTGTAATGCCTACAAACACACACAAGGGTAAAAACTTTTAGATGACACATCATTTAAGCATCTTTTTAAAAATGTGTCTGATCCCTCCTTGTCACTCCAGATTGCAAAGCATTTATTGGAGTGATGTTTTTGATATTACCTTGATTTCACATTGCCTCATTTTAGGATGTTGTAGTCTAGTAGCCCTCTATGCAGTCACACTGGCATAGGCTTCACTCTGCATCTAACATTTTATTAATTCCTTTTTTTTTTTAAAATAAAAGAAGTAAGGCAAAAAATAAATGAGACTGGTGGAGAGAAGAATGGCAGGCTATGAGAGCATATTTCATTATTTAGCCATCACTTTTGTCTGTGTTTTGAAATGTTTATAAGGAGCACCGAGACAGAAGTTGGTTCTGTGTAAAAGCAGCAGAGATGTGAGAAGTACAGGTACCAATTAATAGTGAGAATGGTGCAAAATTATGTTCCCATTCTAAATATGGTCTCGTTACAGAACAAAGCAACCTGTCAGGCACTTTTTACTTTTCAGGTTCTTGTTTTGGAGGTCTTGAGAAGGGCATATCAACTCCTTTGCCTCAACTGCCATCTACTTCTAAGGCAGCTATTTTTAGAAGAGTAAATAGAACTGTTCTGCATTTCCCATCTTGCTCTCAATACTGTTGATTTATGACACCTGCCACCATTAGAACACATACCTTGCATCTTCTTTTAAGAGGTCACTGTATTTTGGTCCAGAAGAACGGATATTAAAAGGATCAGAATTATCATCTATTTCAAGTGCTTCAGCAAGGCGCCTGAATTTGAGGGTAGGAGGAAAAAACCCCAAAATATAACAAAAACATAAGTAAACAAAAAACCATATAAATCCTCCCAACTTTCCACATATGTCATTGAAGAATAAAGTTACAGGTTGCTAATACAAATGAATGGCTTGGAAAGGATACGGTCTGTACATTTGAAACTACTCATTTAGAACTAAAATATTCTAGCAAGATTTCTGATCGCTCAATATAGATCTTTATAACAGGAATCATCTCCACATTTATCTGTTCTCCAGGTCACTCAGAAAAGGATTTCTTATCCACATAGCATTAACTTTCCAAACCTGGACGGCTTCTGTTAAAAACCAAACCAAACCAACCAAACAAAAAACAAAGCAAAACAAAAACCCACCACACAAGTTAATTGCCCACCTGTTCCTCTGAAGAGCTAAGCATTCTTCATCACATTGCAACCTGAATTATGAAAGAAAAACACAATTAGAATCCCTGCTGCTACTCCTATGTTTCAAGCTGTAGCTTGTTGGTATTATATCATGACAGTCTAAAGAATTAACAAGAGTGTAGGAGAATAGTTTATTGTACTAGAACAGATAGTAGAGATAAAAACAAACAAACAAGCCACAATCAAAAATCTGTGAGCACCCAATCCCTTCTCCAGGTCTTGAACAGGAGCAGCAATTACCAAAGCTGCACAGGAACTGAGGAAAAAAGCTTGTGAACTAGATGTTATATTGTTAAATTGTATAATTTGAGAAAAGAATGAAGTTGATAGGAGCGTTGAGGGGATGCTAGGAAGGACTGGAAATCAGAAATGGAAGATGTCACAAGGTCACTTACTCCTATGAATCTGAAAAAATTATCAGCCAGGAAAAAACAGAAAGTTAGATGTGTATGGAAGATTATGATGAACCATAAACATCAGCATTTCAACTGAAACCCTAATTTCTAGTGTCAGTAGAGTTATGAATTTCAGTTTTCCATCTCATCTTTGAAAGGTATTTCATAATTTTATTTTGAGGGATTGAAATGCTGGAGAAGAATCAGGAGTTCCCCCGAATCAGGAGTTCCCCAGAAGTGGCAGTTACAAACTTCTTCCCCCTAGACTGCATAAATTAATTAATTCTCTTGATAATTGTTCCTTAAATTAAAAAAAAACAAAACCAAAAACCAAAAAACAAACAAAACCCCCAAACCCTCAGGGGAAACTGGTTTATTCAGTGACATGTATTGTGCCTGGAGATAAATAGTTCCAGGAACCAGAACTTCTGATGGCTTTCTGGAAGGAGGCAGGAGAAGGCAAACATACATGCACTCTTAAGATCAACCTGCTCCTGTTTAAAATCATTTCCTTGAAGAATTATTTTCTCCTCCTCTAAAAGAGGAATGTAGCCAGTTTAGAGAAGCTACTCTAGGTCTGATCAAATTTGTCACAAGAAAAATCCCAAGCCCTAATAAGAAATCTAAGCTGAAGTATAAATTTTAAGTGTCTACAGACAGGACAAGAGAGTGAAACAAAGAAAGAAAATCCCTGCAGCTTGTAGAAAACATTCTGTTATTATAAATGAATGAAGCAGATTAGTACGTTACTTTGAAAATACTGGAGTTTGGCAATAAACGACAAATTTTAGACTACATATTTTATGTAGCACGATCTCTTTTCCCCCTGCCCCAGTATTCGGTAGACAAAAAGAGAGGAGAAGGGAGAATATTTCCTTGACAATCCTTGAATAATGGCTACCTATGACAGTTTTAGATATAATATTAGGAAATACTTGCACAAAGAAAAGTCATCTCTGGTAATTTCAACTGTTCAAGGAAAGGGCAGTGTCTCTCCACACGGAAAGATATGTGTCAGTTACTACAAAACAGCTAAAGTTCTTGAAGTATACTGGCACTAGCTTTTGAAACTGGAAGTCATGAAGCAACTATATGGGAAATGTCACTATTTTGACTTCAAACAATACAAAGGAACATTAGATTTTAACACACAGAATAGACTGACTCTGAAATAATCAAATCCAATATAAAAAAGAAGACATGGCAATAGAAAGAAAGTAAAACCAGAAATTAGGGACTTCAAGGGCAAAGACTTCAGTAAGTCAAGTTTCTGACAGAAGGATGTTGGAGAAAGTTGACAACTCCATAAAGAAATGATACCAAAAGTAAAAGGATAAGGTATTCCAATCCTGAGAAACATAAGGAAAAAGAGAAAATCACCTAACTTATGTAACAAGTGTTATTGTGACTTAAAATTGGGTTTGTGGTGCCAGTCAGGATGAGAACACCAAAGCACCAATCAAACTGAAATATAAGCATAAAAAATTCTGAAAAGGGTAATACAAAAATGTTATAAATAATGAGATGATGACTAGGAGAAAATATGGCCTATCAATAATCCAGAAAGAAACACTGGATGCTGCAACAGAAGATAATAGCTATTCCCCTGCATAGTTATCTGAAAAAAAAATCCAGAGGAACTCCAACAAGTTGGCTGAGTCGAAAACAACTCCAAAACTACAGCTCTATTGTTCCACCCAATAATTATATGATTATATATATAGAATGATTATAACAACTAATCAGGCAATGACAGAGAACTTGTTCTACATGAAAGCAAAACCATGAATCACTAAACAATTGCAAAAGACTCTTTTAGCAGTGTGGCTGAAGTAGTCAGGCTGCATAGGATGACGGTAAGTCTTCCTATTACAGCTGGCATTTTTATCACCATATTATGTATTTTGCATTTCACCTATGCTTCAGGTACACAAGAGGGCTTCAAATAAATTTCTACATGTATCTCCTCACCTGGTCTGCTTCATTTCTTTTTTCGTAATAAGTCTGCTGATTTCCACTGAATCCCCAAGCTGTAGATCTGTTAGCTTAGTTGCTATAGATATAGCAGCTATTCTGAAAAAGAAGAGCATTGGATTTCATCTGAGGCAACACATAAACCTCTGAAAAGGTATACAAAGGTGCAGACTTAACCTCTACAGGGAAGAAGTAAGACAGACTGATCATTTTCTCATCAGATTAGAAAATGGAGCTCTACTTCTACATCATCAAGTTTTAAGAGTCTATCTAGTTACGTAAATCAAGAGGGTACTCTCACCTCCCTCAACTAGGAGTAACATTAACAAATGGACAGGCAAATTGAAATTAGGCAAGGCAAATACTCTTTGTCCTTACTTGTTTAATACAAACTACAGCTGAACATATAGCTTTAACTATCCTTTTATATAATTCTTCCTTAACTGTGTGTAACTAAAATCTGTAAAGCAAATTTATATAAAGTACTTAGAAATTTGCTTAGAAAATATGGTTAACACAGTCCACAAGGAAAGGACAAAATGCCTACTCAGATTGTTACTATTTTCTTTATAAAGATTCTTCCTAATTCCCTTCAAGAAAAAGTCTTCCCAGTCTCCTTTAGTTAAATATACAGGAATTTTTAACGGAAATATCCCACGAAATTTTCAAACAAATTCCTAAAAATTAAACATTCTATCCTTTTGAACTGTCTTTTCTGTTAAATTCAAATAAATGATATGTTTGTTTGTATATGTCTTGCATCACATTCAAAGAACCAATCATGTATCAGGAAGGACGCTAATCATATTACATAAAACAAAATATCACTGAGAGACATCCTCAGCTTCATATTTATCAGGTGATGACAAAGTCTAGGTAATGGGACATTAGATGATATGACATCATCATTTGTCCCATATGTACACATATAGCAGCAGATATAGCAACAGCTATTTCCTGTTCCTTTTGGCATTTTTCACCAACATTCACTGACAAAGCCCAAAGCTCTTTCATCATTCCTCTAACATTTCTAAGAAAGCTTGGATACTCCACTAATTTGCTGACCTTTACTTTGTTGTGGGTTTTTTGTTAATGGCTTTCGTTGTTGTTTTGGTTCGGTGGCAGGTAGGAAAAAAAGCAAAACTTACCTCCACAAAATCAGAACATGTTAATCTTTGAGGGACCTGAATTGCTGGAGCTATCAATTTTAGCTGACATTTAATGCTGCTTCTGTTACTATCACAAGTCAAGATTAATTTGTAAGCACATATGAATACATTTTAACTGATACAAACTTCTACTTAGAACAGTTTCTTTCACTTCTTCCCGATTTGGGCTCTGTTTAGAGAAATAAATACATATGTATTCACGTCATGCATGCAAGAACTCTCATTGGCTTCAAAGAACCATTTTTCTTGCATGAATATTTTTGCAGTGCCTCAGCTATAAAACAGCAGAGAAATAACAGCCTTCAAAAATCTGGACTTGTATGTTATCTTCTCAACTTACCATTAATGATAAGCATTTGCCAATTTAAACTGGTATTTCAAAGTTGAGTCCGTCTTTTGATTTTTATTCAGTGAGATAGATCTTAAAAATACTGAAGCCCTGTACATGTATCTTGCATTCAACTTAGTACTGACTGCAACTGTTCTTCATTGTTTCTGATTAGCACATTTTTCTCCTTGTTTTCATTAGATAACATTGAGTGCCTATGCTAAGCCATCTTCTGTCAGAACTTGAATATGGACAGTGTTCAGTAGAAACAAAGCAGCATACCCTAAGTTGGGCTGTGATAAAAACAGGCCTTCAGATACCAGTTCCAAATAAAACCGTCATTAAGAAGCTTTCTTTGAAAGACAGGAAGAATCTCTGGCTTTGGTCACCTATAAACTAGGATACAGAGCAGAACTCTGATCACATACCAACCTATAGATTAACTTTTTTTACTCCCTTTTAATCACAGCCTCAGAATAAGATTTTTAAATGATTATTATTACTGTTTTGCTATATTAATTTCCAAAGTTAAAAAGCCTCACTTTTCCTTACCCATTTCTTGCTGTCATATGAGAGAAACAAGTTTAGAAATAGCATCTGAAGACTATTGCAATAAATGGAGTTGGGTAGCGCTCAGTTTGCATATTAAAAACCAAGATTTAGATGCCAAAGCTCTCCAGCCAAAATTTAGCTATTTCAGAATTACTTTAAACCACTCTTTAGCATCCATCATCTCTATTGACTAGGTTCTATCACACATGACTGGAAACTGTGACAGCAAGTCATACATGGACTGCAATCATCTACATTCAGGAGCCTGACTCTGGACTTGACAAATTAATTAGTCTGTACCTAATTGCTCTGTGTGGGTAAAATAGAGTTCCACACATGGGAGGGTCAAGCTTTGACACACCACCACAGTTAGACTAAAAACTGTAAAAAAAAGAAATGTATTCTAATGTAGCATAGCTATATGTATGAAAAAGCTCAAGGAAATACCAAAACCGCCCCCATATGTCGAAGTACAAAAAAACGTGAAAACACTTGTGAACGAAATATATTTAGTCAAGTCTGCAATTTAATCAAACTGCGAAGTAGTAAGTCCAGTAAGGAATTAAAAGAATTATTACTGTACCAACCTTTGATATGTATTGGATGCTTCTGAGCAAATCATACTCTCCTTTCTTCTTCCACACTCACATTGAAGATCAACCTGCCATATCACAAAGTGAGCACCTTTTTTAAAGTTTTGGGTTTTTATGGCCATGGAGGGGTGTGAAGGATATAAATTTATTCATTTTAAAAGTCAAATTTTAGTGGAATAGTGGCTAACTAAAAGAGATGAATAGTTTTATTTTTGAAAAATCAATACTTTAAGTTAATAGAAAAAATGTCACACTATCAATATACAAACATGTAACAACTGTAACTGGCTGATAATTAAACCACACAATTCCTCTGTGACTTTGTAGTGAATTTTCTTTGGGTGTCTAACCTTTGCACAGCAGGATGTTGTTGGGCAGGGTGAAGAAGGATGACATGGAGCCATACATGGATGATTACAATATAGCCTTGGAATAACACATGGCTGTTTACAGTCTTCATCTATAAGACATTCTCCTTTATGACAGATCCTTTTACACTTGTGCATTCCACATTTTAACATCTGATTGCAGCGAAGTCCACAGGAAATGTCAGTGAGATGACAAGGAATATTACTTCGCAGCTGAAAGAGGAAAGGAAAAAGATGACAACTAACAGTAAAAATTACCAGTGGAAATCTCAAAGTGCTTTTACTGTTCACACCTTCATTTGGCACTGCCCACATAAGAATTTTAACACTAAAAGATCTTACATCAAAGAATGAGTTTTACTTTATACCATAGTCCAATTCAGCAGTTGGTTTGAATGCATATGGAATAAAAGATATACTTCTCCAATTGAACCACATTAAACTCCAACTCCAGTAACATATTCCATTCCAAAGAAGCCACAAAAATCTAAGCCTACAGTTCCAGAAAATTATTCAGTATTCAAAAAACATTAATTGTCCAGACTTACTTCATGCTTGCCCATACACCATTTCTGAGTGAGATAGGTACAGGGGGGACATTTCTCCTCACTATGACATGAATGGTACACTGCAATCACAGAAATATAAGAGTCGTAACAGTTTCATTAGCATACTTCAGTTGAATGCATTAAAGGAGACAGCAAAGACAATTAAACATGAGTTTGCATTTCAAAGCTACACAATTTATGGGAAGGATGATGCTTCATACAAGAATAATGTCTTCTTTAAAAATTATGATGTCAAGTTAGGTAAATACTCTCTATAATTTAGGTAAATACTCTCTATAATTTCTAAAATAAATAGCAGGTAATTTTCTAACTTGTGAGTAGGGTTATACTCTCAGGAAGAATTTGTCAGAAACTACCTGTTTGACCCATGCTATTTATTTTGTGATCAGCTAATGTAATTCCAAGGAACGTAGAAACTAACTGTTCACTACATTATCCTACTGTTTCAACAGAACATTTGATCTTTGGAATATGGCATTTAATGTGTGTGACTATTAATAACAATCAGAAAAACCACCAGTGCTTTTACCAGTGAGAGGTACCACTTGTGGTATTTATTGCAAATTTTTAGCTGGTTGGCATTTAAAAGTAGACTGCTGGAAATATATTTTCAAATAGACCTATGTACACTTTACACACATTTTGATTAAAAGAACCCGAAATTAAAAAACACAAAAAACAACAAAAAACCACGCAACAAAGCCAACCAACCAACCAACAATAACAACAAAACCCCAAAAAACTCCAATCAAAACTGAATAGCCTGACTTACCCGGATGATCACAGTCATGTGGCCTGGTGCATGTTTTTTTACACTCCGGTGGCTGAGTGCCACAGGGAACAGGAGGGTAAATCACAGATTCTCCACAATAACAAGTTAACTCATCAAAACCTGAAAAAAAAGAGTCAAATATATCCTAATGACTACATGTATTTGCATGTTTCCCTTCTGAGAAATCTTTACAGAACATGCAAAGTTTTACTTCAGCTTTGGGGTTTTGTATATGAAGCATTAATATTTGAAATTCATGAATTTATTAGCTTTCATGACTCCTACAAGAAAACGAGACTATTTTGACTTGGTTAGGAATTATGCTTGGCTTTCAGAGTGATTCTTTGACATCAACATTTTGAACCAGAGCAAGAAAAATGCTCATGTCAAGTTGAAAGCTTTGCTGTTCTACCTTTGACTTAAAAGAGTGGAGGTATATCTTGAAGTCCCTTCCAGAAGGTCCATCATTGAAATTTTGTGTTCCAAACTTCCCCCTGACATCACTTTTTCAGACCAGTGTTTAGATTTTGTCATTTTGCCAAGCCCTGAATATTGTACCAGAAAGATTCCAAAGAAAATTACCAAAAGACAGCAAGTCTACTTTATACCGTTTAGTATTACGTGGATCCTCGTAAGCATCTCATGAACCTGTACAAATACTTCAAATCTAACTTTGTATGTTTTGGAAGTTCTCTGTCTCAGACAGTACCCATTTTATTCTGTGTGCGTTTTTTTTATCTTACGTGTTTGGGAAACAAGTTTTAAACTCTTATAAGATCCAAACCTCAGTGATAAACAAAGTACTAGAAGTACTTAAATACACCACCCTAATGAAAACTTAACACTGTGCAAAAATTAATACAATTCACTGCTTTTTTTCAGACTATAAAGAAACTGGGAGACTGATTGGAATGCAAACTACAGTTCAAGCAGACAAATGCTTAAAAAATGGAACACTAAGAAAACATTTGACATCATATAGAAGATCTGAGAACAAAAAGAGAATATGGTTGGTCTTTAAATGAATAAAGAGGTAGTGGATCAGGGAGAAGGACAGAAAACGGTGGAGGTAAGAGAATACAGGAGCAACAAAACCACAAAACAACATTTCTAACCTGAAGAGGAGTGCGTTAAGGGAGCTTCTGAATTCAGCAAGTCTGGAATCACAGGATTCTTCCTTGCTAGTCTACCAAAGCAAAACCTGTTGAACTCTAAACACCCCAGTGTTCCTACTGTCCCACTCCTACAGATATTAATGGCTGCTAGATCAATATGCAGGTCCAGCCTACAGCAAGACTGAACACACATTCCAGAGAGACGAGACACACAATACATACATGGCAATAACATGACCAGATACACAGACTAACACAAAGCCAACTGAACAACAAGATTAATATAAAGAGGAATACAAACAGCTAAGTCCTCTTCCTCCTCTTCAGCTCATCAGGATTGAAGCTTAATTAGCAAACACACACACACACAACTCACTCCAAATTCACATGCACACCACATTCATGAATCTGAAATATTAGCAGGGGCTCTGTCTAACATCCATGCCTGGAGAGACTCTTTACGCAGGCACTGGCTGAAACCTGGAGTATTTCCAGAGGCAGATCTCCTCCTACTAGCTATTTAATCCAGCTTTGAAGCAAGCTTGTTAGCAAAAAACAAGCCCTCATCTTTCCATACGCTGGCACCCAGATCAAGGGGCCCCTATAACTTACAATCCCATGCTCCAGCTGCTGGCAGACAGTATACATCAGTATGGTCTCTCAAGTCAGTAGCATAAAGACTATGTGCTCCCATGATCTGCTGCTGGAACTCTAGAACTCTCACACAGTGAACAGAGAATGAGACTACACTGAGAAGATATTAAATCTTAACTATGACAGCATACACAGTGAACATGACGTGCACAGATCTCTATCAGATAAGTAAGTTGACCAACACCTTCATTTGTGCAAATGGTGTCTTTTTATTTTGCCTTCCCTCCATCTGTCCATGCACCCACCTTGATTCCTCCCAAATAAGCTAACAAAATACTTTTTCTCCCCATTAAAGTGACTTAAACCTGGCTGGATGCCCTGCTGTAGGATTTAATTCTGTAGAATTTGGTTACGAGGATGGGATGGAGATGAGAGATCTCTGAAGTCAGATCTTAGAGCATGGGGTTTATTGTGAAAGGGCGTGGGTGTAGGAGACCTGTTAGGGGCTGCCACGCAGCCCAAAGCAGGTCAGAGAAGCAAGAGAGATAGAGAGAAAGAGAGAGATCGATGCCAAGAGCACGAGCTGCCGTTTACAATACAATAAATCATCTTCTGTGTTGAATATTCTAATTCTCATTAACCAATCTAGAACAAGCTACAAATCCTACAACATTTACATACAACCTATAAGAATCATTGCATTACCATACGGCATTATATTTTAAACCCTAAAAAATGCTTTTTGGACCCTCTGCCAAGAGGGCAGGGTCTGCTTGGACCTGCCTGCAGGCAGAGGGTATTGTTTCATCAAGAAGGGGGATTACCTTCAGTTGGCCATACCATTGTTTTCTAGTTGTTCAGTAACTCAAAGCTTGTCTTCAGCATCTTTTGCCACGTAATCATATTTATAAGGCTTTCCTATTTCATCTTCCTCAACACCCTGCACCCACTAAAGCTGCTCTAACACTCCCCTTCCACAGACAGGAAAAAAAATATAATGAACAGTTCATGAGTTGAGATAAGGGCCAGGAGAGGTCACTCACCAAATACTATCATGGGCAAAACAGACTCAACTTGGAGATACTAACTGAATTTATTTCTAATAAAATCAGAACAGGATACTGAGAATACAAATCTTAAAAATACATTTACCCCACCCCTCCCTCTTTCCCAGGCTCTACTTCCTGTAGTGGGGAGGAAGGGGGGGACAATGACGACAGGGGATGGGGGATGGGGGTTACAGGCAGTTGATGGCACATTGTTCCAGCAGTTGATCACACATCCCTGCTGCTGCTTGGGAAGAAGACTCCTCCCCTGCTCCAGCACTGGGTCCCTCCCATGGGGAGCTCTCCATGAACTTCTCCAGCATGAGTCCATCCTGCATACAACAGTTCTCCACAAACTGCTCCACTGTAGGTCACTGTTCCATAGGGCACAGTCCTTCACGCAAAGCCTGCTCCAATGTGGGTCGTGCACCCCTCCCTCCAGAAAATCACAGATCCTACCAGGAAATCTGCTCTAGTGTGAGCTCCTTTCTCCACAGGTCTACAGGTTCCCACCAGGAGCCTCCTCCAGCACTGGACTTCCACCAGTTCACAGCCTCTTTTGAGCATCCACCTGCTCTGGTGTGGGCTTCCTCTGTGGGCTGCAGGTGGATCTCTGTATCCCTACTGACCTCCATGGGCTGCAGGGGCACAGCTGCTTCACCATGGTCTTCCCCAACAGTTGCAGGGGTATCTGCTCCAGCACCTGGAGTACCTCCTCCCCCACCTTTTTCATTGACCTTAGTGTATGCACAGTTGTCTCCTCTCTTCTCTGGCTGCAATTATATCTGTTCAATAACTTTTTTTCCTTCTTAAATATGTTATCACAGAGGTGTTACTGTCATTCTTGATTGCTTTGGCCTTGGCCTGTGGTGGGTCCATCTTGGAACCAGCTGGCATTGACTCTGCTGGATATGGGGGAAGCTTCTAGCAGCTTTCTGCAGAAGATCCTACTGTAGCCCCTTACTTCCAAAACCTGGATGCAAACCCAGTACACCCACTGGCCGCAGTTCAGCTACATCTATATCCAAATCTACTATTTCTGCTATCAGAAAGCTGTACCAGCAACACACAACTATCAAAGTTCTGTTGGCCTTGAGAAATTCCACTCCCAAAAAGGTTTCCTATACCCTCCTCCTCCAATTACTTGTGAAGCTCAGACATCTCTCACCCTTATGGGTGAGGAACAGATACGAAATTTCCTAATGGAAACTTTTTCAGCTTTTCAGTGTTTTTTGTTATGTTCAGAAACTTCTCAAGTTTGGTTATTTTTTATGATCTATTCCATCAGTTAAATCCCAGGCCAGGTCCTACTGCATTTGGCCAGGTATCTTAAAGTACAGCAGTTAGCAAAAGGAATTGCAATTTTTGTCTAAGGAGACTAAATTGCAATAAATTCCAGCAAATAAGAATGCTAGGGAGAACAAAATGTTACAGGTTAGAAGGAAAAAGCAGAAAGTGAAAGTAGAAAAGATTCAGAATGTCCATGAACTTTCTGTGGAAAGGACGCATGGGAAAGCATAATGCTTTGCTGTTCCTCACTACAGGTCTTGAAACAACCTATAATTATTTATGCTTCAAAGCTACAAAACTTCCTTAGTCCAGGAAGATAAAAGACCAGACACCAAGGAAGACCTGAATATTAGACAGCTACACTGGTTGCTTGCTATTGATGAGAAGTGATAGGTGAAGAAGTACAGCAACGCAGTCAAGCAATTCAGGGGCGGCCACCCCACACTGCAATGTGGAGTGGGCTGCCCAGGGCCAGAGCACGCCAGGCAGACACGCGGCTGCGGCGGGCTGTAGAGCTGCTGAGGACACGATTCGCTGTGGAGGTGTAGCAGTTGGCGAAGTGCAAGGTCACCATTTGAGGTTTCTAGGGGATTTACTAAGGTTCACAGGGGAGGGTTCCGGGATGGTGGAGAGGGGCGGAGAAGCAGGGGAGGATGTGAGGTGCTAGAAAGCAAAAATGGTGAACCCCGGTCCGGCTTTCGCAGAGGGTTATCAGGAGAGGGACAAGGGGCGTAGTTAAACTCATATGAGCCAACCAGGGAAAGCCAGAGGGGAGGAGCTAAGGAGGGGAATATGGCATGAGATGGCACAGCCTATTAGCACACTGCAACAAAGAATCTTATAATGAAAAGTCCCTTACTGGTACAAATAAGGATAATGGGGACAAAGTGCAGACAAGTCTGATCCAAAGAGTAGAAATACAGCATCTGAAAACTTTTCCTTTTTTTTTAAATGCACTGTCTCTAATGCTGACATTATTTTCCCCAAGAGACATATTCCTGTCTTGATGTAGACTGGGTATGCATAAAGAGACCCTGGCACAGAAAGGGACCACACTTATCAGCACTGAGGAAATTATACTGGAAAAGTAAAGTACATGGGAAGCACACAGAGGTGTAGACGTACTCTAGTATTGCATCTTGATGCCAGCCCTTACCTTTCCTAGCAAAAAAGCAGTGGAGATGGAAGCAGGGGAAAGAAATCTAATCTAATGAGTAGGCAAATGACTTGCAGCTGACCATGTCAAGGCATTTGATACCATTTGATATAAACCAATTGCAAAGTGCTGGCTAGACAGTTGAATCAGAGTCAAGAATGGCCTCAGTGCTGAGAAGTACTCACGATCAACTACAGAGTCAGAATCATAGAATCGTACAATGTATGCTGCTGAAATCTTAATTAGCAGCATCCAGAGAAAGCAGGTAAGAAATCTTTAAAGATACTGCTTAGTTGATTCACCTCTGGATGGATTCAGAATGTGAAATTTCAAGGACACAGAGGCTTAAGCCAAATTACTGTAATTATCTGGTTCCTGAAGTAGAAAACTGCTTTTCCTGTATTCAGAAAAGGGCCTTGCTGCAAAATTTCAGCAGGGAAGATTGACCTCTAGATTGTATCACATTCAACAGTGGAGCAATTTACAGAGGAGGCATCCCATTCAACAATGGAGGCAATCCTTAGGTCTCCTCTAATCTGAGAGTGGAATACTGTCAGAGGTTGGGTGTCTCGGTTTGAAAGACAGGTGTCTGCTAAGAGAGGTTTGAACCCTCCCTTAGGACAGAGAATGCAATTTTCCCCTCCCTCCGAACTATTTAATTTTAAAAATCAAGAATTTTCAGGCAAAGGTGTGGCAAAAAGGAATAACAGTTCTTTACTAGTATCTATAAACAAGCAATAACAATAATAGCAACCACAACTAGAACCAGAAACCAATAGCAGATAACTTTTGAGTGCCGAGTCTTCTCCCATGTGTTGTAATCATGGCTGCAAGCAGCAGGTGGTGCTGTTAAGTTCCCGGCCAGGCAGGGCAGGTGCGATGACTGCCGAGCGGCTGCAGATGGCGCTGTTGAGCTCCCGGC
>VZRM01002800.1:66953-89877 GCA_013397955.1 Grantiella picta
TCTCAGCCTCTTTCCGCCATCATCAGCTGCCTGAGGCTGACCTGACCCTGCGCCACAGCGCCATCTGCAGCCGCTCGGCAGTCATCGCACCGGCGCTGCCTGGCCGGGAACTTAACAGCACCACCTGCTGCTTGCGACTGTGATTACAGCACACGGGAAAAGGCTCGGCAGCTCAAAAGTCATCTGCTATTGGTTTCTGGTTCTATTTTTGGTTGTTATTATTGTTATTGCTTGTTTATAGATGCTAGTAAAGAACTGTTATTCCTTTTCCCACACCTTTGCCTGATAGCCCTTGATTTTTAAAATTAAATAATTCCAAGGGAGGGGAAAATCACATTCTCTGTCTTAAGGGAGGGTTCAACCTCTCTTAGCAGACACCTGTCTTTCAAACTGAGACAGATCTAATCCTCAAAATTATTGCAGCAATGTGGACAAATTTAATGACCTTAAATATTAAACCCAGGGAATTCAGTGAAGAAAAACAACTGCTCAGAAAAATATGTGCATTCTGACTCAACTAAATCAGAAGTTATTAATGGATCTCTGATACATTAAGATTACTATTTTTCTTTTGTCAAGAGAAATGTTTGGACACAGAAATATTTATTTTTCTCAAGAAAGGTACAGTCAACATGCACATCATATTCATAGGCTGTTAAGACCAACTACAATGCTATTTCAAGCACAGTGAGCTTCAGAGGCTCTAGCACCTTCTCTTTTACAGGATGTTTCCATGAAAAGTTGGGTCTTCATGAAAGAGAGGTCTTTCACTATGTCTGTGTGTGTATAATATAGGAGAGATACATGTACTACTGTAGCTAAGGCAGTTCGAGCTGTATCCTTACCATCTACATCACGTGTCTTTCCCCTTTTCACCAGTGTGAAATAGATCACATTAACTGGTCAGAGTCAGACAGATAAATTAATGTATTTCTATAATGAATAACAATAATGTACTCTTGAACATAACTTACTTGTTTGCCAGCATGTTTGACAACTGCCCCGATGGCAGGGTTCTTCGCATCTGTGAAGCCCACAGTTGAGTTTACGACCACAAACCAAAGAGCACTTATGTTCTGTGTCCTATGAGAAGACGAAAAAGAAAAAGCAGAATTGAACTACAAACCCCTACTGATTATTTTTTATCTCTTTGAGGTCACAATCTACTACTAATAATAGACTGACATAACTGTATAGTGCAAAAAATAGCTTATGCCAGAGCTATACAGTTTTTCTAGATGGATGCACAATTTTTAAAGCAGATTCTATTAAGACTTCTGTGTAGATGCAGCAACATGGCTTATGCTTCTTCTATTAAGTAACATGCTTACCCTCTCCATTCTCACTGGAATCACTACATTGACAAAAAGCACCTTTACACTGACTTAACTGCATTTAGGCTGGAACATGTTTTTACATTTATAATGATATCTACAAAACAAAACTTGCAAAATGCATGCTCACATACAAACTTTTTAAGCATGACCAATACTGCAAACAGAGAATAAATATGCACAAAAATAGAAAGATACAAAAGTGAAAGACTTAACATCACAACCAAAATCAAACACACACCACATCAAACAATTTTATAGAACCACAGGTACACTTACCACACAGCAAACTTCGTTACACTTGTGTCGTCCACATGATCTTTTCTTGTTGCATCGCTTGTCACACATGAATGTAATGGCAGCTATTAAAAACAAAAAAAAAAGCCCCCCAAAAGTCCTAACTTTTAGGTCTTTGCTTATGCTGAGAAAATAAGCTGCAATCACAGTATTATTCCAAGGCTGAGACTAATACAGGGTAAGCCCGCAAGCAAACTTTAAAATTACTTGCTTTCCCTCATAAATTCCCCATGTGGGCACTTGCCTTTCTTTAAAGAAACCCTCATTCAAAAGGACTTTGGAAAGCAGAGTACATGAAGATAGTTTATTTCACCTTAACCTTCACACCATAAACTCCACACAACAGAACAAGGAAAACGGGATATTTTCATACACTGAAGTACCATGAACATCCAATTTAAGACTGCTTAAATTGGTGGGGCAGTAAAGGTCAGCTAAAAACAACTACTGCTAACAAAGAACATCCTTATTACCATACACAGGTAACAAAAAGGAATCACTTCTGGATTCCGTAAGAGACAAGTCTTCATAGACAAAAGGTCAAACTAGGAAATGTGCATATTACTTCCTTATATCTTGTAAATAAATACTTCAGTATGACAGGGGTCAATCAAGTAAAGATTGCACTAAGGGGAATTTTGAGATGTTGCATCCAAAATACCAAAAAGCATCAAATGGGAACTCTCTGCCAAGGTCAGATGCAAAGACCAGCTGCAAAGACCAGCAGCATACAATGTGAAGCAGAATCAAAGCTTATATTTCTCTAGAAACAAAGGCAAGAGCAGAGCAAAACTATTACACTGAATCTGAGCTGTACAAGTTGACCAAAAGTAACACAGGACGATGGGGGCAGGGGGATGGCAACCTACTGAATATGGCAGGTGGCATAAGAAACTGTTCAAAATAAAACAGACCTTGTCTGACATCTTTGAGATCAAATGTGAAGAAGTCTTTCCTTATGTAAAAGATGAATGAAAACTAAAAACGTTTATTTCAAACCTTTTCCCAAACATAGCAGCATGACCAATCCCATGAACAAGCAACAGAAATAACCAACTTGGCATAGAAGCATAGATAAAAGATGCAGCACAGATCAGCTGTTTGCTGACTTTGTCAATCAAATCCCAAATTACTATGAGCTGTGTATAATTTTTAAAACAATTTCACATTATATACGTATCATAACCTTGTACCTTTATTTCTGAGAAGAGCACATGGGATTTCCTAGGAAACAAACAGGGAGTCATTAGGTTAAAACAGATGAAACAACTGAAACATACTTCTCTAGAAAACACTTGGTCACATGAAAGAAGCAGCACACTCAGTTTTAATGTGTATAATATATCTGTATACAAAAGTGAAATAAAAACTGGAAAAGAAAATCCTCAAATCTTTTAACACAGCACTTGTTCCTTAAAGATTCAACACCAATTTTAAAAAATTGTAGTTTTGTATTCTCTATTTAATTCAGCAGAATTAAGTGTCACTGTAAAGTGAGAGAATCAGGCTTCTCCTAAGAAACCAGAAATTTGTGTAATGGAAACCAATAGAGCTCTCCCAGAGAATACTGACAGAGTGCATAAACTTGTGCTTTGACCAATTGTCCCAAAAATGCAAGTCTGATGGAAGAAAGAAAGAAGCCAAATCTTATGATCTACAAAGTTATATCTAAAGACCTCAACATGAAAATAAAATGCGATGGATGGAAATAATGCTGACATTTGAACTAGCCACCACAACTTTATATTCTGAGCTGTCATGTCTGAGTATCACATTTTTCATGACTGATTTAAATTATCAGTGTAGTTCATTCTTTTTTAAGAAGCATCTTTCTGGTGTGTAAGAAACATCATAAATTAAACCCAACACCTCATTACTTCATTTCAGGATTCAAACTACAATCTGAAGCCTTCTACCCCATAACTACCTTCGGTAAACTTGTAGGAGAAAACTGCTCCAACCTCTAGAAAAGTCTCACTCATTTCTATGCACCTACAGACTTATATATTCAAAAGCCCTCCCTACTTGCAGATGATATATAAGAGGTCAGAAAAGTCATCAAAGCTTCTGCGATAGTCACCAAAAATTTCAAAACTATGATTACAGAAGTAGCATAGTTTAAAGATAATTACAGTAGTTTAATAATTATTAAATAACAGTAGTGGAGGATCTGCAGAATCACTATATAAATGTACAAAGAACGGTAATCAGTAACAACATAGTCTCTACAAAAACTTCTATAAGCAGTCTATAAGCTACAAAGTTTTAATCAGGCTGCCTTTCTTCTCTCAGTTTACCTTACTCTTGGCAAAACTACCACTTCCTGTGCTATAGAAATACTCCAGGATAATATACAGTTTTGCAGACTGTTCACACTAATAGAACTCTACGCAAACTCTGCCAAAATACTTCCAAAATTGCCTTCACAGTGAGTAACATGTTGCCACTTCACAGTATAATCTAATCACCATCTATCAGTTAGTTTACAATATAGGTCCTTGCAACTAAGGAGCACAGCACCTCTTAAGCTTCTACAGCTCCTTTTCCTCCACAGCTTTAAAAAGCAGCAAAGTTTACCTGTTTCCATGGTTACACACTCACCTTTTTTTTGAAGCCACACCTACAATAGATAATTGATGTGTGAGAACACTGTCTACAGTCTCCTTCATGACAAAGGCTTTCACATGTATGAATGAACTCTAGCAAAATGAAAATACAAATATTAAGAATAAAAAATAATCTACAACCTGAAACTTCATATTTATTAGGAGCATCACTGGCCAAAGATACTAAGCATATGTGCACCTGGGTTTTATTTCCTGATTTTAAACCATTATTATGAACAAACTGCTACACTGCAGGCTCTGCAGTGGTTTTTACACCAATTTTGGTTAAAACTGAAAATATTTGCTAATGAAATACTTATTTCTTGAAATTAAACATTTAAGGGCCACTTTGTTTTGTTTTCAAAACTGTTCAAATCAAAGAGTTAATATAAGAGCAAGGACCTTGTTTATGTGCTTTTAACAAGAAACAGGGTGTGCAGGATCTGCTTACTGAGCAAGGACAGAAGGAAGATAAAGGGACTTGGTGGGGAGAGTACATCTGGCTTAGGAATGCAACCACAGCCAAACTAAGACAATAAAAACTGAGCCAGGGGGAGAGTTTTACAGGAATGAGCAATTATAATACCTATGAGATTTCTGAGAATTGTGATGCATATATATGTAATGAAGGTATACAAGCAATGTGCTTGCAGACAATCAGAACGCACCCAACATGGAGCTATCCTCCTTGCATCTGGCGCCGCAACAAAGAATGCCTGTTTCTTAATGCGACATTGGTGTTAAGGAGTTCTATCCACCTGCCTTTCAGTGAATTTCAGAGACACTATGAGATACTTTGAATACTCTGATATAGAAACTTCTAATTACCGTAGCTACCACAAGAAAGAGGTTTGCCACATGTTTTTCCACATGATGGGATAGGATCTGTGCAGATTTTACGTTCAACACATCCTAGTTCCAATAACTTGCTGAGAGGAGTCTGACCACAGGGACAGTGATATACTACTTGTGGAAGTCGTGGACAGAGCTGGCATGGCTGAGGATGGCATACTTGCTCACAGTTGTGCCTACCACAATTTAATTTTCTGGAAAAAAAAAATCAAAGAAACAAAAGAGAAAATAAGAAAAAATTAAAAGGGGAATTATCTAAGAGTATCATAATAAGTCATTGTGAATAGAATGACCTTTCTTTTTTTAAAACCCGAAGTTATAGTGATCTTACTTGCCACAAATATTCTGACATGAGAAACTCCCAAAACCATCAGAGAATTCTTCTTCTGACCCACACAATACTTCTTTAAAGTTGCTTCCACAGTAACACACTGAAAGAAAGAGATATTACACAGAAAACAAAACAACAAAATATCAGTGATAAAACAACTCCAACAAATATAAAAGGTAAAAAGTGAAAAATTGTTACAGTCAATTTTTAGAAGGATAAAGAAGTTGCACCTCTTTAGATATATTTCATCAATGAAGGATTTTTGTCCTACAGAAGCTGGAATTCCAGCATTATTTGTTTTGATAAAGAGGTGCTATATGCACAAAAATTTTATTTATTAAAGCAATATACATAACAAAGAAATTATTACCTTAAAAGTTGAGAACATTAACTTGCAATTTTCTATATAAACTGTTCTATAAAGTTATTTGTATACTGGCATACATACTCAAGTCAATTTAATTTCCAATCACGACCAAGTTTAGAAAATTTTAACAGAAATCATGAGCAGCTTGTCAAAATGTGCTTTCCTACACCTTTTTCTATTTTTCTTCCATGTACTGTCTAATTAATTCTTTTATTACAAGATTTGGTAGGATCAGAGGACAATT
This sequence comes from Grantiella picta, assembly GCA_013397955.1. Taxonomy (NCBI): domain Eukaryota; kingdom Metazoa; phylum Chordata; class Aves; order Passeriformes; family Meliphagidae; genus Grantiella; species Grantiella picta. The sequence goes on from VZRM01002800.1 coordinate 72,985, forward strand.
CAGGTAAGAAAGAATTAGTCCAAGAAGCCCTGACCTAAAGCAGAGTCAGCAATGAGATCAGACCACTGTTACTCAGTGTTTTATTCAGTTGGGTTTTGAAAACCTCCAAGAAAAGAGGTTTTCCCTACAGCTAGTTATGAGGAATTTACACTAATTGTCTCTCATCCTGCACACATGCATAGCCCATCTCTGTCTTCTTGAATTACTTATTAGCTACTGAAAGGCCACTACTCAGCCTTGTCAAGCTAACGAAATCCAGTATCACCACCCTGTCCTAATAAGGCACATGCAAAGCCCAACCATCAAGGCAGGATTCCAACAACGGACTTTGGTTATCTTAAGTAAAAACTGTACTTGCCTCTTGGTACTGTTTTTTTTTGCCCTCTTGTTTTCATCGGATAGGGTGGATATACGTAAAGCATTTTAGTACTTACCCTGTTGTACTATTAACTGGCAAGGTGAACATTTTCCTGCATGGCACACTTGAGTACAGCTGTGCTTACCACAGTTTAAAGTATTTCCACATACATTCGAGCAATGAATTTTTGTTGATTGGCCACAGCGAACTGAATGTCTATAGAGAAATGACACCATAGTCTGTCAGCTACCTTGAAATCTATACAGTATTAAATAAAAAGGGAAATACATATTCAGTAAAATGCCAAAATCTTCAAAAGAAAGCAAAATTTATTAATGAAAGTTTTTAGGAAATAACACCTTTCTTTGTTCCATTGCTTCCCCTCTTCCACCTCACTAAAGTAGAACACCTATCACAGTAGTTAGTCTACAGAATTTTTCCTAAAGAAAACAGGGGAAAACAACCCAAGGTGACACTAAAACTTGAACCTGGTGTATGAACTCATGTATGCATTGTCAGAAAAGCAGATATTTCTAATACAGACATCTTTCTGAAGACTTAAAATAAGTCAATTGAGCACAATGAAGATAAAGATACGGGCCTTAACAGTGGGTCAAGAGTCTATGAAAAGAACTGAGTTTCTAATTAAATTGTCAAAAATAAGACAAAACAATCAATTCTCCTATTTTTTCAACTCTGGCTGGCTCATACAATGGCTGTAAAATGTATATTTGAAATAGTGACTTTAAAATATCCTAATGTCAGTGATGCCATGCCATACTCTGGATGTTTATACAGTATATATGAAATAACGCTATTGTGAAGCAAGCTTTATGTATCAAATGTACTATCACAAAAATCAGCAATCTGGTGAAGTAGCTGATACCTGGAAAAAATAATAAAACAAAGTTGCAGCATCTTTTAAAATGAAAGACTTTAAATGATTTGTAAACGAAAGTAGGAATCAGAAAAAAAATGACAAAACAAACCAAAACCCAAACAAAAAAACATATCCCCAAAACAATAAAAGGAGGTGATACTACTATGGAAGATATAACTCAGTAATCTACAACCTTTTTTCTATTGAAGACAAAGTGCTCTTAACTACAAATACTGCCACAGAAATTACTGTAACTTCTTCTGAAAAATAAGGATTGTGTAGTACTAGATTCAAACTCCCAGAAATAACTGTGAAAGTCTGAAAAACATTTTTTCCACAGTAAGAATGCTAGCACTGAAATCAGTTCATGTTTGTTTTCATTCTGTAAACAAGCTCAGGCAAACAATTAATTACACAGAATCAGTTCTAGACAACTAAAATAAAGGGATTCTAAAGTTTCAGGCCAACTGATTATGAGAGATCACACACAGTATAGGCAGAACCATATTTCTGCTGGCAATGACACTATATGCACCAAACATACATGGAAAACATAGCTTTCAAGTCTGGAATACACTACAGACTTCTCTGTACAGTTTCGGAGAAAAGCATGTGTTATTTTTGAAATTATTATTTCTGGAATTAAGTAATTCCAGACCACACTCCATTCAGACAGAAAAGATGTGAACCTTTTTCTACTAATTTCCCTGACTCTTCTAGCAAATAAAATGAATAAATACTAGTAAAGGATTTCAAAATCAAATAAACTCACAGACTGCTCCGACAATTCAGCTACTTGTCATAAATTGACAAGTCTTTTTTTTTTATTTTCTTTCTTGAAAAATTAAAAGTAACTGCATTTTTTCAAAATATAAAATTCTCCAAACTATTTTAACCATAAATAAAAGTTACAGCTCAGATTAAACCTTGTTCAGCCTATTTTTAATAAACTATTGGAAAGAAAAAAAATTATATTAAAAAAGTATATAAAATTTTAAAGTGTTGTTTTGTTTGTTTATAATAACTAAACTTCTGTTTACATAGTAGCAGCATTCTTACCTTGTCTGTCCACATTCACATGCTTTTGTCACAAAGGCTGGGCATGAAGGGCAAGGTCCTGGGTGGCACAGACTTAAAAGTAAGTCAAAAAAGCAAAGTTAACTTTACCTTTATTACACTCCCATAAACACAATCCACCATGATCCAACCCTCAGTGCATTATCAGAACATTATACAAGACTCCTACACTCACTCCTGCAGCGTAGGAAAGCATTCTTAAAACAAGAAAAAGTTATTTAATTATTACAGTTGCATCAGTCTCAAAGATCACTAATGTTGAAGGAAAAACAGTATTCCTGCTGCTGTCGAATCAACAATACGACTAACACATTCCATATTTTGCATTTCACCAGCAGATATGCATCAACTCAACTGTGTTTGTCATTGATAACACCCAAAACAATCATCTTATGTCCAAACCATTAACATAATTCTTTCTTTGGTGATCTTAAACACATTAGAGATAAAACCTTCTCTACTTTTAGGTGGCGGTTTTCACTCTGAACTCAGCATTTCTGTTGCCATCAGTAAGAGGTGCTGCTCCTCTTCCTGTAAGGTGAGACACAGGGAGACACAGGGAGTCTGCCTCAGTTTTTTTCTTACCATGAAGGGCAATTTCCCGTGAGTGTCATCAATGCCAGTCCTTTACATGATTATCAGACCTTACCTCCTACTTCAAAAAACACTAGATGTTCCCTATCTGCATTTTAAGACTTCAGCTGGGTACATACAAGCCCAGATCTGTGAAATTATACCTATATCGTCTGCACTCTTCCTTAGCCAGCTCCCAGTTCCCTTCATTTACAGACACAGCTGCTCTCATGTGGAGCAATTATTATTGGCCAGGACTGATCAGCACAGACATCGTAGCCAAAAGAAAAAGAAAAAACCCAGAAACATCAGGAAACCCCATAAACACAGACTATCCAGTTACATGGTAACTACTAAATTCTTTAAGGACAGTAACTACACAAGTACTAATTAGTACACGAGTTACTACAGTCATATGCTATATAGTTGAGTCATGCCTCCAGCTTGTCAACAGTGGTCTGGCTTCCTTTCTTCCTCTACCACTCCTCCCAGTTGACAGTAAGGCCAAATGTATCACTCAACCTATGCCAGCTCTAACAGTAAAGCCAATCAATTACATAATAATCCAATTTAAAACAATGAAAAAAACCCATCTCATAAAGCAAATCCAAGAAACAAACAACCAAAAAATGATAGGTCTTTGATAGGTTAGTTTTATGACATAGTGAAGAGTTGAAAAAGGACGAGAGCAGGCACAAGGGAGAAAAAAAGCAAAACTGGATGGATACAATGGAAAGCAGGAAGAAAGCAAAATCACTGAATTAATTAAAAATGCATTGTGAAACTTCCAACAATGAGAATTAACATGCATTCTGCAACCGAGAACCTCTTGTAAAAGAACTGTACTATACATTTCACTGTCTTGACTTCAATCCTCACAGATCCATGTAGGATCCTAAAGGCTGGATGCCAACTTATAGACTTAGGAATCTGTAGCGGCCCAGGTGGCTTAGTTAGAGCTTGGTGTCCTTGAAAGTGTGGAGGACTGGGAAGAAATTGGAGATGGGCCAGAGGAGAGTGAAGAAGAAATGGATTTTCCCACTGACCTCCCATCCCTGTACTACAGATAGTATGGGCCACTATCTCCCTCCAACCACTCAGTTTACCTTTATCTCAGTGTTAGTGCATTGGTTGTTTGTTCTATAATTCACTTGTATTCACTTTCTTACTAGTTCTGAAACATGTAATCCCGCCTTGTTAGCCCCCCTTTATAACCTGATGCACAGCCTTTGTTCGAGACTCTTCAGCTCTCTATACTCTTCAGCTCTGTACTCTCTTCAGTTCTGATCTCCATGTAGCCAATAAACCCCACCTTTTATAAACTGAAGAGTCCTCAATCTCGTCTTTTTCTAAGTCGACCTCCAGAAGCCCTCTCTTCTCTTGTGCGTAGCCCCCGTGCCGGTGCCAGCAGAAAGAGCCACTGTGGGTAAAGGCTCCCCGAGTCATGACTTTAGGGTGTTGCCCCCACAGGAATCAGATTAAAGTAGATATAAATTCAAAAGACTATGATCTAGGTCATAGCTCGGAAAAGTGAGAAGGCACATTGTCTTCAGAAGTCTTGTCATGTTAAGTTTTTTACCTGTTATATTATTTCTCTCAACACTGACATATTCAAGCAATGTTAAGATTTTTTCCATAACCTCAGTCCTGGCACACCTTCTGATAATATTGTATCACATAATAGCAATTTATACTGATCACAAATATTTTTAAGTTGTAAAAACCAGTAATAGTAGACTGCAGTCTTACAGCAAGATTTCCTTGTTAGAACAGTATCGCACAATTAATTTTCAGACATCTCAAAGTTTTGGCAATGTGTGCTTCTGAGAGAGTTTTCTGACCTCTTGTTAGTATGAACAGGAGAAGTCTAGTAATGCAAAAACTAAGGCTTTGAAATCAAACTTTTGACTTTAGAAATAAGTATTCTTTTTGCATCCCTATAGATACACATGCTAAAGTCTTTGGTACAATTTGGCTTGGCAGAAGCTGCCGTATGGCTACAGTTCTAGGATTTACTTGATCCATACAGTAGCAGTTCAGATTGAAAACCAAATTTCATTCAGCACAGAGACATGCACAGGAAGTGCAGAAAATGCTATATAGATGATAAAGACGGGTGATACCTTTAGAGCTTTAGTCCTGGACTGGGGGCTTAAGCAAAAGGTAAGTTAAATGACTTGGTGGTGCTGCAAACTAAACTCAAAAAGACAGGCTTAAGACTTCAGTATTAACTTCTGTTTGGTGAATGCAGTTTTATTTTTACTGGAACTTCATTATCAATCAATAGCACAGAGAATTATTTTGCTATTTACTGCTGCTTTTCTAGAGAACTGGTATACAAGGAAAGTTGTGAATATAGACAGATCTAGACAGAGGAAAATCTAAACTTCCATTTGCCTGACAGAGAAAATAATAGATACTGTAACACAGCTAAAAAGGGACTTCTACTGCTGTGGAAAAGATTACCGCACCAAAGATCTATGAAGGAAGTCCAGCTACTAAAATTTAAAGTAATAGAGAGAAAATTTCATTTACTGCCTTTGTAAGACCTTTTTTCAAATGCTCTCAAGGCCTTGCACAGTTCCAGTTGGCAGGGAGAGCTTCAGAGTCTTAAAAGTTTAGCTTTGTCATGAAGTTTGTTATTGGGAACATTTTATTGAAGGTTAAGCTAGATGTTTCTTTGATGTAGAACCTAACAGTGCAAAATGGATTTCAGTGTATTTAAATTAAAAATGTGAAGAGAACTCACCTTGAGACATGCTATGCATGCCACAGTACAACACTAGCAATAGGTTTGCAAAGCACCCCCCTTTTGAACAGCTGCTTGCCTGTTCCTCAGTTCTGCCAAATCAGCTGTTTATATAAATGGTTACCATTTCAAAAAATGAGTAAATACGAGATTTATCACTAAACCAGTTGATAAGCTTAGGCCTGAGCAGCAGGCCTAAGCCAGAGCTGACTTATAAGATGGATCCTGGGCATTGTGTAACTAACACTATCAGTATGATTTAGCTAAAAATACATTACTGAGACATTTATGCTAGCTGTTTAACACCAAACAGGCTGCTTTAGAAACTTTCACATAACCTTGTGTAGTTATCTGCATGAAATGCATCATTTTAGAAACTATCCCAACTGACATAAATAGAGGCTTGCTTGTAGGGTGTTTTAGGGGAAAAGCCTTCCAACCAAGGCCTGGCCTCTGGCTAAGCCCTGGCCCTGGCTGGTCAGAAAATGTGCCATCAGATTCAGGTGTTTCTGCACTAGAAGTATAATCAAGTCACTTCAACTCGCTGAATTGGGCCTATAAAAGCTAGACCCACTTTCAGGGCAAATTTGGAGACCTCGCCTATATGGGTGGACACACCATGTAGGACTTTCCCAATTGCTGGGAAGGGTTCTCCAGGTCCTCGCTGCAAAACAGGGCTCCCCAGCAACTGCAGACTCTGGATGGTGGTATTTAGAAAATTAGTGATGTTTCTTACTCTATCACTACCCTTTTTCTCGTATAGTAATGATTAGGTGCATTACATTGCTTATTTTGCTTGCTGCTAAAGCCAAGCACACAATTTTATTGAACATATCATTTTACTTTTGTGTTACCTTAATATTCATAGTAAAATAAGAAGATCATTCTTTCCATCATTCCTTCCCGTGTCTGTGTCCTTTAAATCACCCCGTCAACTGGCAGAACACGAGCATAAATTACTTTTACTTATTTTCACCAAAATGGGGTGTGGTGTTGAAAAGGAAAAAAAAACAAAACCAGCTTTTAGGGTATCTGCAAACAGAATGGCAGCTCTGGTTCAAACCGTATCACTTTATGGGAACATATGGGAGCAGGGGAAAATGGCACACAGCAAATCCACAATCCAAAGAAATAAATGCTTGCAAGAAAAAATTCTGAGATCATCTAAACTCAAGCAAGAATCATGAAATAGACTCCTGCCCCTGATGCCAACATCCACCCTTGAGCACTCTCTTGAGGAAAATCTCTGCCCATATATAGATCACGATCCAGAATTACCATCTGCATTCAAATAATAAAACTCTACATCTCTAACTCCACCACTGATACAGCAAGAGGGAACAAGATTTCTACTTGCTTTCTTATACAGCAGATGATCACTGCCTGTGTCCTCATAAATACCTAAGAATCCCATATGGGAGAAAGTGTCTGAAATATCCTGAGGAATGTCCAAACCTGGGTAACATTGATGTTGAAAGTGCATTCCTCTCCAGTTAACTATCACAAGTTAAGAGAGTGTCAAGAACATCCATTATCTTGATCTGCATGCCTACTGTTGCTTTACCTCCAGGACTGGATGATCTCATGGCTTTATTCATGTGAAACATAAAGCTGAATGATAACATTTTTAAATACGCTACAACTGGTCACAAATTGGGACTCAATTTTTGCAGCTTTTATGCAGATCAGACTATTAGAGACTAAGAATTTGTAGTGCCCCCAATGGCACAATACTGTCTCCACTCTTCAGAAGACTGCCCAGAAGAGAATGCCAAAGACTGAGTCTCTGCTGTAGACTAGAACAGGAAAGAACAGAAGAACATCTGCTTCCAAGCCCTACAGGAAATTTTGTCAGGCAACGAACTGCAGTCAGGGAGCTCTCAAAGTGGTTAAGAAGTCCGCTTATTTCTGACTGGGCAAAAACCATCTCCAGGAATATATGCCTCTCTTGAGATGGATGTCTGCAGCTGGTCTCCAATACAAGCAGTGTTCTGTTTAGGGTATCACCTACATCAAGTGTAGTCTGAAAGTTGTTCTGATCTATCATGATTCTATGAATTAAGAAAACAGCTTTAACACTTAAATAAAATATAATACAAATTTACATGCAAAAATACACAATACATAAATATAAATTAATATTGAAAAGCAGTAAAATACAACATTTTCATGTATGGGAAAGAAGTATTAAAGAATTATTTTGTCATTCAATGAAATGTTGAAATATTTGAAACAGAACAAATTATATAAAAAGTTCAGAGTAAAGTTCTAGTAAAGTTCTGAGCTTTAGCAAATCTTGGAAAAAGTGTCAGATGACAACCGATTTGTTGGAATGACTGAAGTTTTTGACTGTGTACCAAGAGCTGAAACAACTGCTTCTGACTATTAAAAATTTCAAAAAACAGAAATATGAACAGACATTAAGGACCAACTTCCATACATAGAAATTGAAGCTACAAACAATAGCAACAATATATAGTTTATGTTTTTGACTAGCAAGCATACTTGTACATTGAAAAAGAACACATAATGCTGTTAATCTTAGCAATGCTACTACACTACTAACAAAAAATCTAATGTAAAACATCCAAAACTGAAAACAAAAAAGTGAAAACAAAAGTGCTCTCCTTTGCGTCTCTTCACTGAATTATACTAATAAATGTTAGCAAAACCAATCTGAGTTACATACACTGATTAAAATCCCCATGAGGGATTCTGGTTAAACCATCTGATGGTCTCAACAAATAAGGAAATGCCTTTTTTTCCTCAACAGTTTACAAGCCAAAAACAAAAAAAAAGAAAAAGAAACAACGGAAAGAAGTGGTCCTTTAGTTTAACCAAGTAGCACTGGTCTCAAATTAAGATATTCAAACACTATTCAATTAAAATCAGCACCTGCTTCTAAAACAGCTGGTGGACCACTGGACATATTCAGAATTACTTTCATACACTATTATTTCTCTACTTCAATGAAAATTCTTAAAACCAAGTCAGACAGCTGGTTCAGTTCCTAAAGTATGTTAGAAATGTTGCTATAACTATTGTAGACCTCCTGTTCATGCTCTCATATAAACTCACTTTAGACATACAAACATAAATAGCCTCCATTTCTTTCAGGCTTCAGCTGAACTATAAACCTCCATAGGTTCTACAGGTTCTAAATCTCTAAGCATATCCTCTAGTCAAAAAATAAGCAAATACAGTCTTCAGAAATTTTCTCTAAATCATTTCAATGTTTATATCATAAACACTTACTTACATGTTACAAAGATGTGGACAGTCCAAACACTGCCGCTTCTTTCCACAAAGTTCCCCACAGCTATGTGGGATTTCATTTCTATTCCATTCAGGATTGTGCACCTTACCTAAACCATGTCAAAGACAAAAAGATATTTATTGCTTTGAAGACTACATTTGCGAAAAATATCATGCCAAAGAGAAGAAATCAATATTTGAAATACTGGCAAGTAGTCTTCGACAAAAAAATTACACAAATGTTTATGTTTTTCTGTACTTTTAATGCTGATATATACTCAACTTCTTGAGTATCTATATCAGGCGTACTTCAAAACAGAGACCTTGAGGGCACAGGAACAGGCTGTCCCTGTGTGCTGAAAGTTGAGTCAACAAGGTAAATGTCCAGCCTGAATGAGCAAGGAGCTTCTGAAGGAACATAGGAATAAAAATATCATCTTTGGAAGCAGGGTCAGGTATCTCAGGAATTATTTAAGGAGATTGACAGGGCATGGAGGAGAAAAATTAGAGAGGTCAAAGCTCAGTTAGAACTGAATTTAGCAACTTCTGTAAAGGATAATAAAAATGTTTTAACAAATATATTAATGGCAAAAGGAAGAGTAAGAACAATCTTGGTTCTCTACTGGATGTGGGAGGGAATTTAGTGACTGCAGATGGAGAAAAAGCGGAGGCTTTTAACGCCTTCTTTTCCTTGGTCTTTATTGAAAAGACGGTTTGTCCTCAGGACAACTCTCCTCCTGTGCTGGTAGATGGTGTTAAGAAGCAGAATGGTGCTGAGCCAACTGGATGCTCATAAATCTATGGGACCAGATAGGATTCATCCCAGGGTGATGAGGGNTATCTCAGGAATTATTTAAGGAGATTGACAGGGCATGTAGGAGAAAAATTAGAGAGGTCACAGCTCAGTTAGAACTGAATTTAGCAACTTCTGTAAAGGATAATAAAAATGTTTTAACAAATATATTAATGGCAAAAGGAAGAGTAAGAACAATCTTGGTTCTCTACTGGATGTGGGAGGGAATTTAGTGACTGCAGATGGAGAAAAAGCGGAGGCTTTTAACGCCTTCTTTTCCTTGGTCTTTATTGAAAAGACGGTTTGTCCTCAGGACAACTCTCCTCCTGTGCTGGTAGATGGTGTTAAGAAGCAGAATGGTGCTGAGCCAACTGGATGCTCATAAATCTATGGGACCAGATAGGATTCATCCCAGGGTGATGAGGGAGCTGGCAGATGAGCTTGTGAAGCCCCTCTCCATTATTTATGAACAATCCTGGCTCAACAGTGAGGTTCCAGATGACTGAAAGCTGGCCAATGTGATGTCCATTTACAAGAAGGGTAGGAAGGAGTATCCTCGGAATTACAGGCCAGTTAGTCTAACCTCGGTACCTGGTAAGGTCATGGAACAGTTCATTTTGAGTGCCATAACACAGCACTTAGAGGATGGCCAAGGGATTAGACCCAGCTAGCATGGGTTTAGGAGGGGTAGGTCCTGTTTGACCAACCTGATCTCCTTTTATGACCAGGTGACCCCTCTGGTGGATGCGGGAAAGGCTGTGCATGTTGTCTGTTTGGACTTCAGCAACGCCTTTGACACCGTTTCCCACAGTAAACTCCTGGAAAGGCTGGCAGCTCATGGCTAGGACAGGTGCACTCTTTGCTGGGTTAAGAACTGGCTGGATGGCTGGGCCCAGAGAGTGGTGGTGAACGGTGCTGCATCCAGTTGGCTGTCAGTCACTAGTGGTGTCCCTCAGGGATTGGTGATGGGACCAGTTTTATTTATTTTTTTTACTGATGACATGGATGACGATATTGAATCTACTGCTAGTAAATTTGCAGATGACACCAAGCTGGGGGTGTGTGTCAATCTGTTGGAAGATAGGAGGGCTCTGCAAAGAGACCTATAATGATTGGATAGATGGGCAGAGTCCAATTAGATGAAGTCCAGTAAGTCTAAGTGCTGAGTCCTGCACTTTGGCCACAACAATCCCCTGCAGTGCTGCAGGCTGGGGACAGTGTGGCTGGNAACTACTTGAAGGGTGGTTGTAGTCAGGTGGGGGTTGGTCTCTTTTTCCAGGCAGCTACTGACAGAACAAGGGAACACAGTCTCAAGCTGCGTCAAGGGAAATTTAGGTTAGATATTAGGAAAAGGTTTTTTACTGAAAGAGTAATAAAGTTTTGGAATTGTCTGCCCAGGGAGGTAGTGGAGTCACCATCCCTGGATGTGTTTAAAAAAAGATTGGACGTGCCACTCAGTGCCATAGTTTAGTTGAGGTGGTGTTAGGGCATGGGTTGGACTCGGTGATCTTGGAGGTCTCTTCCAACCTGGTGATTCTGTGATTCTGTGATTCTTTAAAGAATGTACCGTTGGAATAGCAAGCTCCAGAAGATTCTTTACTTCTGTACTCTCAATCAGCAGACATGGAGGTAGTTGATACTTTACATTAAATTAAACTGATAAAAGACATGAAAACTAAAAGCTCCCTGTAGTTGGTCAGGCTGCATGCACTAAGAAAACTGAAGAGTGAAACTCCCTTGCTGTCACAATATAGCAGGAAAAAAAAAAACTGAAGACAGTAAAAAGATACCATTCCCAGAAAGTAAGATCTAGCTGTACAGTGACAGGGAATAGGGAATTAAATGAGTGGGCAAATTATGAAAGTCACTTCTATAAAAAGAAGCAGACTCTATATTAATCTAAATATAAAAGGTTGATGAATTTCGGTGAATGAAGCAGAAGTCTTAAACAATAAGTATGTTAGCTAAAAGTATTCTGTATTTCAGATAAGCACTAAACCATATTTTAATTAATCTGAGATACTGTCATCAAATCTCATAGCTCTAAGTGCATGAGATGATAATCAGGGTTAAGGTTAATTGCCATCATTAACACTATCTTAGCTTTCTACAAGAGAGAAATTAAAATAACAGTGAAGCAACTGAGCCAGTGTTACAAATTTGAGTTGTGACAATCAAAAGTAATGAGAAAATGTATTTTGGTGACATAGCAACACAAATTTTACTCTTTAATATACCGTTGTATATTCTACAAATATTAAGTTAGGAAAATATGAATAAACACTACAGATTGCATTTATTCACCTCAGTTTCAATTAAACTAATTGAATAACCAGGAAAGTCCCAAAAATCAGAAGCTTCAAAAGAAAAAGAACCTAGGAATATCCTCATGAAAGGGTGAAAAAAAAAATCCAGTTAACCACATACAGCACATAGTATTTTGCATCAAATAGAAGACACCTTTGCATAAGCGACTGATGATGTTCAAATTACATACCACTGATGTAAAATTATCTACAGAAGATTAAACGCTTATGGTACAATATGGTGCTCTGTGAATAATAGTTCTGCAGACAATTTAAAGTTCTTACTGTAGATCTTCTAAACCATGAAAGGGTCTTTAGGCTCAGGAGAACTTCTTCCCTATTTAACAGACAAATGTCCTGTTTTAAAAGGTCTGATTTTCATTTGGTCTAATTTCCATTCATGGTCAGATCATTCTAACTGAATTATAATCGCTATACTCATAAGGTTTCACACATTGTCATACAAAAACTCTGTCTTAACTGCATTGCATTGTTTCTAACCAATTCCCTGACACATATAGATAAAAAGACAAAACTTTCCCATTTCCCAGCAAATATAGTTTCTTTAGGGCAGGTTTATTGATACACAATTTCTGTCTCAACTTCAGAACATTAATTTTCTAGAAAGTGAGGTGAAAGTTTCCAGTGACTCTGCTTTAAGGAAAAGAAAGCTGTCTGAAAACAGTACAGATTACAGAAGTGTAGATTCCAAAAAAAACTTATTCACATCTTTGCAATTAAGTAATATAATTCATTTCTCCCTTTCTATTTTATATTTATGGCTTGGTGAATGCTGTACTCATGCCATTTACCTTTTTTATTAAACATTTATCTACACAGAGGTCTGAAAAGGCTGACGATTTTTTCCTGTTTAAGCACTATGTGTCCCTGAACAACATAGATCACAAAATTGCTAAATTTAGGTAGTTGCTAAAAATTGCTAAGGATGTAGGTAGTTTCATCCTTGAGTTATATATTATTTTGGTATATCTTGCCACAAGGAAAGACATAACGCATGCAGGTTATTCCATTCCTTCTACAGAAGGAAAGCTTTCAAGATATCAGCCAAAATCTATCATTATTCCATAAAAATCACTATTTTTACATAATGGTATGAAAATATTTACCACTTGGGACTTAGTATTTTTCTTTTTATTTTTTAAGCAGCATATGTATGATTCTCTGTAGAGCCACCTTCCAGCGTCAATAAAATTATAAAAAATTTGAATTCAAGGCATGTAAGCAAACACCAATACTAGAATTCATATTAAGAAAAAAGAATCAAAACGACAAAACTGTTTTTCTTTGCAAAAGCAAGTGAAAAGCTTACCACAGAAACAAGTGTAAGTTTTAGGAACTTGCACAGAAGCGTTCTGACAAGCTGGACATCTCCAACCGCTATTGCCATCTGTAGATTAAAAAAAAAAGTAAGTAAAATTTACTTGAAGTAAATAAGCGACCTAATCTGCAAGCCTAGAATAAGTTCTTCTGCTTTGTTTCTTACCACAGATAAAAATAAATTAATTTTTCCACTTACTCAGAAGTGGTGAGAAAACAGGTTAATAAAAATACATTTCATACAGTATCAACATCAACACAGCAATGGTACTTCATTTGACCAGGCTCCAACTTTCTATCAAAGCAAAGCCAAATTTTAAAATTCCAATTTTTCTGTTATCATATGCCCTAAGACATACAGCTAGAATATAAAGTCTTCACCATATCTAAAAGTGTGAGAAAAAAAGTGTTAAGAGAGGGAAATTGGTGAGACATAATTACCTCATACAAAGACCACCTATACTTTCATTTTCACTATCCTCTCATGAGTTTACATGTTTTGTAGAAGACCAATTTAGTGTTTCTTCACATCCAAAATAAAACAGAATGATCTAATTTATTCATTTAAGGTTGATAATATCTGGATATTGACTGGGACATTATTCTTCAAGTTGTTATTTTATTAAATAGTAGTTTTCTTGTTTCTGTGTTTCAGGAGGGTGCTGGTTAGCAATAAAGGAAGAACAGAAAGTGTAAGAAAAGCGACATTAATGAAGACTTTTCCCCAGCTCAGTATACATCTTGCTATTAAGAATATGAGTGTGAGACCACTACTGAACACAAAAGGGGTCATAGGGAAGAGAGATATATGGTTTTATATCTATATGTAGATATTAAAAATAAAAAAAAAGATTAATACTTTCAGTCTCTCTTAATCAATTCAGGGCTGATAAATTAATAAAACTGTGACTTTAGAACTGTTCTTCACTATTAAGAAATCTGACCAAAATTCATCATAACTTCATGTTATGAAAGCAGAAGGGATTGCAAACAGGGAACTCTACCTATGACAAGACAATTAGTTCGCCTTCATCTGTGTCGAACACTTTTTATGTTACCATCATAATGCACAAGGGAAATTATTTTCACAAAGTGAAATGATCCAAATTATAGACTGCCTTGACAGTCTAAAAATGCAAACATAATGCATGTCTCTTTTTTTCAATACTTCATGCCTATTCATATCCCTCTTTATTCCAGCTCATATTACTGTGCCACCAAGATTGCTGCAGAGATATGTACGATTATGGGCTGGGCAGCTGTAGGACAGTGGCACAAGACCACCCTCATATTCATGGTCAAGACTAATCTGCATTTCCTGAGCAAGACTTTTCTTTTCGCTGCTAGAAACTGAAGCATCTCAGAAGAAGCATCTCAGAGAGGAGTGTTGAAAGCTACAGGTAAAAACTGGCAGCAGACAACTAAAAGGTGTCTGACAAAACTGTAAGCATCTTATGTCGATCATCCTAGAGCTAGCATACTAAACACTATGGGATTCCTTTTGAGATTACTTTGTACAGTAAACTTAATTACTGCATTAACAATTTCTTGCATTCTTATTCCATGTTATGTTTTCAAAAGCTGTGAGGGTAAGTCTGCCCTGAAAGCTTCAGGAGGCCAGCAGAAGACCTCTCCTATCAACAACTCCCCTGGAACTGGACGCCTAGTCCTTTACATGCAACAGCTTCTCTAGAGTATAGTGAAGGTTGCCATAAAACAGGAATCTATTGAAAACAGCCTTGCAAGATATATTTTCTTCTTCATTGTCATTGATTATCTTTGCTTGAAGTACTTTAATATAGGTTCCCCCACAAAGAACATGCATAGTTGCCTTCCTCCAAAATTAGAAGGAATGAAAGTTTTGTTCCAGGATTCAGGTGCAATTACAGTAGCATAGAATGATAGTAGGATGGCTCCTAATGTACACATTTGTTAGAAGTGGTCCTGTAAGCACTCTTTACTGATGCATAGGCAATGAGATGTACTTATGCAAAAAGCAGTAGCTATGCAGAAGGAAGTAGTTACTTTGTACCAGACTATGTGACTGAAGCACTCTAGAAATCAGCAAGTTAGCAGGACAAGCTAACCGCTAAGAAGCTAACACTATTTGAGCAGACAATCTTATAGAGCATGCACAGGAAGAAGGGTGAAAACTTCAAGCACGAGGAAGACTTAAAAGCCTTCATCAAAGAACTACTAAAAGAAGGCTGACAACCACCTCATGCAGGAACTGCACATGAGCTACAAGGGCTTACATAATCATGTGATTAGAAAATATGGTGCAATATGAAGGTTATTAAAGTATAATAGGCACATTAAGTAAAAAATGTATAAAAGCTAGTACTTTGCGAAGAATGAATGAGTGAGCTTCTGGTGGAGCTATCCCACTCACTCCTGGCACTTAATAAACAAATAGCTGCTCTACAGGCATTCAACTACGGAGTTCTATTTTCTTGCTTAGTTTTGGGAATCATTACAAACCCTGATTACTAAAGAAAGTGAGAATAAGGATGATCCTACAGAAAGAACATTCCACTTACATATATCTTCTCATGAACAGGAGTGAAGTAGGCAGAATTCCAACCATAGACACCAGGGATAGCTATATAAGCAAAATCAACACACCTCATTCCCTTTTACAAGAGATTGTTTTAGTATTTGCTATCCTCTCCCTCCTTCTGAGATAAAGAGATTCCTTACTTGAAACTATTTGCCAAAATATTTGGTAACTTCATATTCTGACCACCGAAACTCAAAAGCTGTATTAGAGGCCAGCATTGAAGTGGTACAGATCACTAGTAGTCCACTCAGAAGTGGAGACCAAGGGCAGAATAGAAAGAGACAGCTTTGGTAACTCAAACAACTCCAATCCTACCAGTCAAAATGAAAACACCAGTGAAGTTACTTTCCCTACAAAGGGACAAAATTATTTAAACATTTGTTCCATGAATGTAAGGGCACAAGATAAACGCCATTGAAACATCAGATTTAAAAGAAGTAGAAGAAGGAAGGGGGCAAGTGGCAACAATTTCCCCTTTATAAACAAAGATCTTGTGTGCAGTGCAGGTATTTTTGCCAGATTGAATTTAGCTTATACCTTAAGGTCACATTCCTTCAAGACATAATTCAACATGTTAGTGTAACTGCTTGCTTCCTTATATGAAAGAATCTTTCCACATAACAGCAGAGTGATGCCCAGCAGAGCTCCTCCTCCTGACCACGTATCTTGGAGTGATGTTATGATAACCCTGTATTCCATCGTTAGCTTATACGCTCAAAATGTGGTCCTGTGACTTTAACTACACTCAGCAGCAGAGAAAAGTGCAAGCTGTTTTGAAAACTTTTTCCCCAAGCCTTGCTGCAGGGGAGCGAGAAGGGGGGGGAAGAGGACCCTCTCTCTCTGCAGAGACTGCGCGCTGCGACGACTATCAAAGTTGCTAGCTCTGTTCCAATTTTTTTTGTTTTTTTCATTTTTCTTCGTTTGGACCCCTTTTCTTTGATCTGCTTTGTCGCCCGAAAACCCAAGGGAGCCCAGAAGACAGCAGAGCTCCCAGAAAGCTACTG
>VZRM01002800.1:94539-108061 GCA_013397955.1 Grantiella picta
AAGAATTGAGAGTGACATTTAGCAGAAGCCACCTAGTTAGTCAACACCCGAAGCTCCATCAACTGAGCAGATCCTGCCCAATCTGAGCTTCTGCATACAGTGGATAGAGACAAGGTCCCAATTGCACATGCCAGAAGCTTGTTAGAGAAAACTGTCTAAATTAATTCTGCCTCGCATAAAGACAAACCCATCCGTGAAGCTGTCTTTGCTCAGGGACCAGAGTGTACTTAGTAAATAATGCAAAAACATAGAGAAACACGATGTGTCCCTCAGAGAAATTTAATTTTGGGTGAGGGCCACATGTAATGTTGAAATGGCAACATATCACCATTTACTAAATGACATTATTTGTACATAGTTATGTGTATATATGTGTGTATATATATATANTCTGTTCCAGTTTTTTTTTTTTGTTTTTTTCATTTTTCTTCGTTTGGACCCCTTTTCTTTGATCTGCTTTGTCGCCCGAAAACCCAAGGGAGCCCAGAAGACAGCAGAGCTCCCAGAAAGCTACTGAGGCAACTCCACCCAGCCCCACCCCGCCCCGGCGGGCCCAGAGAAGAGAAGAGAAACTATGTCTGAAGAAAAAAGACACTAAAATTTACCAGCTTTTTAATCAAGTTTAATAACTCCTTTTCCCCTGTTTTCCCCTTCCCCTGTGCCTTGCAGGGCACTCTGCGTAGTTTTGTTAAATAGCTTTTTCTTCACTTCCATCTAAGAAATTCTGTTGTGAGTGGGAGAAGAGGTGTCAGAGCCCTTAGCTCTCAAAAAAAGCATTTATTCAGAGCACTCCTCACCTAGAGAATTTTATCCTTAACCCAAGACACCAGGACATCTCTAAGATACAATAAAAACCTATCCTCTAGTTCTAAGTGCTGGTGACAAGTCTACATTGTAGAAATAATTATGGGAAAAATGTGTGTTAATGTCTTCACAAACGACTTGATCTGGAAGAATGGGTGTGGGGGTCTTCACTAATGATACGAGAAATGGGTGACAACACCTTCACAAACAACTAGATCTGAAAGGACCAATCACGTTCTGGAAGAATAGGTGTGGGGGTCTTTACAAACATCAAGCCGCCCAAGTTTGTTGCAAGAACTGAGCATAGCTTGAATTTCTGAACTTTAGGGAAAAAGGCACAGGCTTAATAGACTTATGAATATTACCTGCTCCCCCCAGGATGGGCTTAAAGCTAATTTTAATGGTCATACAATTCATGATGTGGGGGGGTGGGGAAGACACGTTCAAGTGGGAATATTTACTAGGCAGTTTGGGGAGTCTGTACCTTCCTACTACCTCAGCCCAATGGGGAAAGGAGGAGGGCAACATGCAGCTGGGAGTTTAGGATAAAAGGAAGCTGCGTCCTCCAAAAACTTAAGAGAGACCCCAAGGGATGGTATGGCGTACGAGACTTTCTCCCTTCATTTGAATAAAGTTGTAGGACTCAGAGCTCTGTGTCCTTTGCAGACACTGGCCTTTCACAGCATGATTTTCCACACAGCAGGGAGCCAAGCAAAGCACCCACTGGCTCACTGCAGCTGTCCACTGTGAAGGGGCTTTGGTCCCAGCAGTGAAACTCTCAAGTCTCATGAATGGGAGGGCTGGGAAGGTTCCTTAACAAACCACAGAGTAAGCAACCAAGAAGAGAGCAATGTCTTATGACTCCTGAAAGGAATAAGCGAGTGTCTTTACAAACAAATGGCTGGTAAAGATAAGATCTGAGTCTGCTGGTAAGATAACATGGACACTAAGAGATAGAAGAAACAATGGGTAGGATTTCCATATGAATTTTCCTAATTAGATTTACCCAAAATTGTGTTAATAAACTACAAGAACAGAGACACAAGTAGAAGAAGAAAAGGGGAATGTATATTGGGGATGTCTGTATTGGGGGGGCGCTGTATATTAATTAGGCATTCCAGGAAATCTGTACCTCTCGAGTACCTCAGCCAATGGAGAAAGAGAGAGGGAACCTGTGGCCGGGAAATTAGGATAAAAGAGGCTGTGTCCTCTATCAGTTTGAGAGAGACCCCAAGGGAAATGCCCATGACCTCTCCCTTTATTCATGAATAAAGTTACAGGACTCCTCTGTCTCCTTTTTGGACATAAACCTCTGGTGTTGGTGGATTAATTTTCCTGACACTCCCCATGGACAATCAGGAGACTGTTTCACTTGCCTTGACCAAACCAGCTGTCATTTTTCAGATGACTGTCAAAATAATAAAAGGCAAAGAAGTCTCTGAGGGAAGACATCTTCAATATAGCCTGAGCAGAGAGACACTGAAGAGTCTGAGAAGACTTTGTTACAGTAACCTAGTTCCAGAAATGCTTTCTGGAACCTAGAAATCTAGACCTTAAGATATTGCTTGTTCCCATCCAAGCATGTAGAGCCCCCAGGCATGTTTTATTGCACTGACAAGCTAATTCAGAATACTTCCCTTCCCTTTTCAACTACACCCACCTTTGCATCTATGCCAATCTGATGGCCTGCTGTGGATCTCAAAATTCAGACAATAACACCTGCATTACACCAGTGAGTTCAGTGTAGGCAAAACACATGTATGATACGTTGATCAGCGCAAGTTATGAAGGAGAGCTGTATACTCCTTTTCAATTCCAACAAGGGTTCTGTTGCATAGGGTCCCAACATTTAATTAGTATTGGTGTCCCAGGGCTCCCATCCTGGTAATGCCTTGCTTTCATTAAGGCCTTTCCCTTGCAGAGCACTGTGCCTTGTCCCCGAAGGATCCATGCCTACTTTTCTTGTGTAACAGGCACGTCATTATTGTTGTGGAAGATGGAATTACGTGAGATGCCCACGAAGGATGTTACCTACTTCATCCAAGTATTCAGGATTTCTCTGACACAATTCTGTGATCACAAAAAACTGTGAGAAATTTCCATCCTTCTACTAAGTATCATAGAGATAAAAGCTGCTGCAAGGCCCTACCTGTAAGGCCATTCTCACTGAAACACCCAGTTGCTGCAACAACATAAAATGAACTTTCAAAACTCATCTTATTAGCAAAATATGCTGGAAATTAAATGTGCCAGGGGAGAGTTTGGTTGCTGAATTAGATAAGATTCTCTGGAACTCACTACAACATTTGCAGAATCAAAGGCAATAGTGGGCAAAAATTTAAAAAATCATTTTTTCCACTTCCAAAAACCAGCAAATTAGAAAATTAGGTAGATTACAGTGTCCCATTTCTCCTATAGTAGACAATAATAACTGCTAGGATCCTAGTGAATTCCTCATTACACAAAGCCTGTAAAGTATAACCTATACTGAAACAACTTATGGTAAAACAAAAACAATCTGAAGTACAAGATCTAAACAAGATGGGGTAGCAGAGCCTTGCAGGTCAAGAAACATGTACCAGTGTATTTATTGGAGCTATAGTATCAGTTCTACTGAGATTATAACCTTTAACTTCAGTTAATGATTAGCTCTAGCTCTCTCATATGCAGAACACAGCAACATATTTAGCACACAAATTCTTACACGAAAAGCAAATGGCCACAAATTTTGCTATGTTAAAAGCTTTCAGGATTCAAGCATCTAAGGTGATTGTCTTGAGAGAAAAAAGTCCCCTTAAGCAAGCAGCTATTCTTTTGTCAAGCAGTAAGCTCTTCCAGAGAGATAAATCAACTCTACAAAAGGATAAATCAACTCCAAAAAAGGTGTCACTCAACAGTCACTCTCAGTTTGGCTTAAGATCTCAGTCTTACCAAAAATTCTGTTCTCAAAAATTCCAGTACCCTTGTTTCAAACCCTGACCTGATACTTGTAACTTACTTTCTACTGTCAATATCAAGCATGACCAGCTGTGAGACTGGAGATTGCTGGCTGGAAACATTTCAGGCACATGTGTGGGGAAAGGGGCAGATCAAGTCTTGCCCTGGCAAGGCAGTACTCTGCTCCACACACCCCATCCAACCCCTAGAGCCCAGCCCTGCAGTGGCTGCCAATCACTGGCACACCAGAGGCAATGCTTCACACCCCGCCCCTGAAGACTCTAACTCAGCCCAGGAGTGGCTACCAAACCACAAGTCCCACCTGGGGAAAGGGCCCAAGAAAGTAAAAGGGTACTTAAGCCAAAGAACAAGGCAAACACGTCATATCCCTACTGTCCTTGAATTGTATGGCAGCTGAGATTGCACTATGATCCAAGAGGTGGTAGCTCTACCTTGCTTTTCTCCTTTCTCTTCTTTTCTACTCCTAATTTCCTCTTCTCAAAATATTTAAGGTTGGATGGGTAGCTTGCTAAGTTGATGCTCAGTAAACTGCTTTATTTTAGTTCAATGAGTTGCTTTAAATGTTGCCAATTTTCTGATCTTATAAACTTTGCCAATAAAGTTTGGTTTTTAACCTCCTGAGAATGTTGTTGCATTTCTTCCGTGCACCCACGTCGGGGTAAAGTGGTACCTCAAGCTTCTTTGAAATAAACTTGCTGAGTGAGAACTGGGGCTCAGCACCAGCCCTACCAAGAAGTCTGCCCATGTATCTTCAAAAATCAAGATGCATAGTCTGACTACTAATCTTCTTCAAAAAGAACTTTGTAACCAGTCCTTTCTGCAGGGGATTTACAGTCTGTAAGAATTTCTGTCAAACATTTGGAAGTAGGTGACATTGTATCTCCTCAGTCTGCCCAGAGAGATACAGAAAGACACATGACGAATGGCAAATGCTGAACAAGCAGGGTACAGAAAAAATTAAGCCTACTTCAGGATTAACATTATGGTCTTCAGAGTGTGTCTACATCACACAACTGAACTGAGCAGTGGCTGCAATTCAGCCTTAGCTTACACCAAAGCATTTAAATGGCATCATGTACAAGTTTAAGAGTTTCAAAAAGTGGTATAATACATGGAATCTGAAACGGTTTAAGCTGATGAAAAAGGCTGAAGCTTTCTGTCTTCTCTGAATTTCCTTTCATTGCATGGCATCAGGGATGGATTTCAGGAGTACTTTATCTGATAACTGAACTAAAAAGTGGTTGAGTAAAAGCAGACAACTAATCCATAAAGTGCTTCTTCTACTTGACTGCTCAGCAAAGCACAGATGAGAGACCAAAAAAGGAAGGGGATGAGAGGAAAGGGGATAGGAAAGTAGGTGGTCAGGACAGAATGTAAGTTTCTGAGTACCCATCCAATGGGAAAAGGGACAGGGATCACCTCTGGCCTCGAAAAGGTATAAAAAGTAGCCATTTTGTTGGCAGGTGTGTTCAGTTCTCGAGGGGAGGGGGGAGATGCACTCCCAGCTCAGCTGAATCGATACAATAAACAGTTTCTTTTGCTTCCACGACTTTGGCCCCACTTATTTGTATCTAAAAGTCAGTTTATTTCTAACATAGTTTACTGCTTGTAGAGAACCGTTTGCACCTTATGGCTAAATTTTGCCTTAAACAAGTTGTTTCAAAACTAAAGGAGAAATTGCTATGGTTAAGCAATGGATACCACAGAGGCAGGCTAGAGGGCTTTTTTGTGCCTGCACCACAAGCCACCACTGTGCAAGCTCAAAACTTTGAAAAGTTTTCTCAGAACCTTTGTTCAGAAAATTTGTCCAGGCACACCCAGACACATACACTCAAATCCTGTGTTCTATGCTGCCAGACTTCTAGAATCTTCCAGAAGACTGCACACCCAGAACTCTTCCTGGAGGAGCTACTGGGGTGTTTACTAGAAGAAACAGCATTATAAACCCCCCATCTCTGATGGATTTGGACTGCGTATCACGACCATGCACCATGATCTCCCATGTGTCACTGGAGCCATGGGTGGTGACAGATCTCTCTTTTCCTCTCTGTTTTTTTCTTTCCAATTTTCCCCTCTTAGGGTGATCATACACTTCAGAATGCCTACAATACCCCTTCTCAAATCCATTAAGTTTTTTTCCACGTAAAGTTTCAAAGCACTTCTAATAAAAGTTGTTGTTGTATCAGTTATTTAGTGTTGTTTTGCTTTAATCCACCCCTAGGGATCCCTTTAACAACAAACCCGGTTGCCCCCTGCCTCAGAGGTGGGTTACATTGTTATCTTAAACAATATTTCTCAATAGCTTGCACTTCATGAGAAATGCATGAATTTTTTAGAATATATAATATACATTATATATATGTATATTATATATTTTTATATATATATATACACACACAATATGTATACATAATATGGAATATATATAAAACAGAGATTTGAGAAAATACCAACCTTCAGCTTGCGAAGCTGGCGATCGTGCCCACTTCTTAATACAATTCAGGTGGAATACATGGTAACAATTCTGACAGCTCCACACTGGCGCTACTATTCGGACCACCTCACAGCATACCATGCACTCATACTTCTCTGTGGTCAGCTGCTCAATCAATGACCCTGCAAATAAAATATATTACTTGTGCATAAAACAAAAGCTAGTTGACAAACAAAACTCAAATTCCAAGATTTCATTTAAATTATAATGAAACTTATTTGACCTCTGTGGCTATAAATAAGGTGTTAGTTTACTCCTGGAAGATTCCAGTTTGATACTTGCTATGCATTTCTTTAGCTTCGGAGCAGGAAGAAGGAGTATGAGATTCCCATTAAAGTGACAATGCAAATACCACTTTGATAAATATCAATTATCCTGATCCTACAAATCAGTTTAGAGTTTTAAGACTGGCAGAAGTTTGAGATTTTACTCATCACTTTATATGGGAAATTTATCTTTGCATACACTTTAAACCAAAAAGACAAAAGCTCTGAACTACAGAAATCTCTGCCAAAATTACATTTAATTCCTACCCTTAAGCATTTCTGGGAGATGACACAACAATATTAACAGTGAAGGACCTGGATTATGGGAATAAGCCCTTTATAAAGCGAGTGCTTTAGGAGTGGAATTACTGGGAATGAAAGTCAAAGTACAGAGTCTTTTGAGCCATATGAAAGAATGCAAGAAGTACTTGAAAATAAAGCAAGAACCCCACATTAAAGTCAAAGTAGCCTGAAAACAGTTAGATGTGTAACCATCAAAAAGGTACCACATAGCTTCATTTCTGTCAGATTAATTCTCACCCATCAAGGTAGGGTCACCAAATACACCTTAGAAACGCCCACAGAATTTTAAAATATATTAACTACAAGTGTAAAAATGTACCATTTTTAGATTCTGCCAATACAAGTGTTGGAGACTGAAATGTTATGTTTTATGGCTTAAACATTCTTATGAAGGACTTTTGCTTATTATGGCAAAATTGCATAACAAAAACAGCACCCTGAATTAGGCCCTGGGCTGAGGCCTGAACTGTGAGTTAAACTGCCTAAGGGACAGAGATAAGAAAAGTGACACTATTGCTCAAAGCATCTGGGATGTGATGGCTAAGGGCTAAGACTGGAAGAGCATGCATCCACGGCTGGGATGTCCAGAAGCTTTGGGATGGAGGCTATAGCCCCAGGTTTATCTACTGCCGGGCTTGCACAGACACCCACGCCCCAAAAGGGGGAGGGGAGGAGATGTTTTGGGTGTGTGGCATAACTTCTGGTCACAGGCAGTGAACACCCACCCTCTGTGGTGCAGACTAGCCCAGCTGTGGGGTCCTCCACCCTGGGAAAGCCGTATCTATGAGACATCCATGTGAGGGACAGCAGAGAAGGTGTCATGGCCCATCAAAGGCCCCCCTAAGGGGTCCACAGACCCTGCAACAGAGCACTGCACATAATGCAACATGGTGCAACAGATCCAAAGTTTTGCAGGGGACAATATCAAACCTGCCCCCTCCTCAGGGGAGGCACGTGGGCATTCCCACCTGGCCGAATATTAATCCATTGCATTCTATACTTTTCAGCAGGGGACCCTCACCACCAAGATGACCAGAGGGAGAGGAACAACAAGACGTTGTTGGGACCCATGGAGGGGCGATATGTTTCTACTTAATCTGTCTCTGTCACTCTCCCTGTCCCCCCCAACACACCTCTTTTTCTTTTTCTCTCTTTTCTCTTTCCTTCTCTTTGCCTCTTTCACTATTAAATAAAATATATCTATTTTTTGGTATCAACATCTAACCTCGTCTGTGTTTTAATCTCCTTTTTGGGAACATTTGAACCCAAACACATTTGGCTTTATTCACAGAGAGTTCTCTTTTCTTCTCTGTTAGTAGACTGGATTGCATCAACAAGGAAAGTTCAAATTCATAATGAAGGAAATAAAAAATGAAAATAACAGAAAAAAAATTACTGCCAATTCAAAATGTGCTTGTACCACATGTGACTGCAAGCAAGCCCATGGCTGCCTGGAAACTTACAAGTGTTAACAGTGTTTACCCTCAACAGGATTTTCAGGTTTGTTTTCTAGCCCTCCGGCAACAAACCCCACAACAATTAGAATTAACAATCATTTCTACTTGTTATCCCATGATTATTATCTGCCGTACAGGAAGATTTTAATTTAAAATATACTTCTTTTCTTGTGGTGGTTTTGACTGGCCAAAAGCATCAGTAAAGTATTTTTAACATCAAAGAAAAATTTAGACCCCTCAGAAGCTGTTGTGATAAGCCTGAAGAAGTGTCTGAGGGGTGGGGAGTGGCACAAAGATGGCTCCTGTGTGTCCTGAGTGTAAGTTCTGGAAGTTTTTACATCAAGTCCAGCAGAGCCAATCTCTGATGGCTCTGAAAGGGATAGACATGCTACCAGCCAAGTTTGAGCCAATTAGAGGTGCTGGTTACGCCTCTGTGAAAACATATTTAAGAAGAAATCAAAACAAAGCAAGCATGCACTTCTTTCACTTCTTTGTAATTGGAGGAGGAGGATGTAGAGGTAAAAATATGTGAAACAAAACAGCATAGAGATGCCAAGGTCAGTGAAGAAGGTATGGGAAGGGGTGGACCCGGCACTAGAGCTGAAAACCCTCTGCTAGCTATGGTGAAGGCCATGGGGGGGCAGGAGGTCCCCTGCAGCCCATGCAAAAATCAACCCACAACCCACTCCAGAGGAGCAGGTGGATGCCTCGAAAAAACTGTGAACCAGTAAGAATCTCATCTAAGAGTTAAAACTGCAAAAGGCCTTGACTGAGAGAGAAAGGCCTTGCTCCAGGGATAGAAGCAGCCTGGCCTCGGCTCAGGAGAATCTGCACAGCACCTTATGGACAAAAAGACTCACAAAGCAGCAGAATTCAGGCGGGATGTTGCTCCTAAGACTGGACTCACACCAAAAAAATTCCCAGAAGACTGTGTCTCGTGGGAAAGACCCCGTGGCTAAGCAGAAACCCCTTCTCCCTGATTAAACTGACCAGAAAACCCCTCACTCTGTCCCCTGCCTGTGTTGCTAATTTAGAAAGAAAAAAAAAAGTGAGTGTAAAAACTGCTTCTTAAAAAAGTAGGAGAGCAAAAAAACTGTCTAGAGAAAGAAAAAAACAAGTAAAATTAAAAAGTATTTATCGTAAAAAAATTATAGTGATAAATAAATTTTAAAATCTGCTCTGTAAACTGAAAAAAAACCCTACACCCTGCCTCCTTGCCTGGCTTGTTGATTGTAAAAAAAAGAAAGTAAATACTATAAGTTCATTAAAAAAAAGAAAATAAACAAAAACTGTATGAAAAGTTTATTTTTGCCTTGCATTTATCCTCCAACTCTGTTAAGTAATTAAAACACCTTTTTGCAACTTTAAGCTTAGAGCCTAGTTGCCCTCTTTCATGCGTCCTCCTGGCAATGTCTTATCTCATTTGGCTCATGAAATTGATGTATATCTTTATAATTTTTTTTCCTGTAACGAGAGAGACCTGGAGTGCTAGCGTTTAGTCAAAGTCAAACCCCGACATTTCTCCAGAAGACTAAAGCTATACCATATTTGGAAACTGTAGCTGTCCCAGAAATAGTTAAAAAACCACAATCTCAGTTCCCTGAAAACACTGTTTCCGTAAGAGCTCCCAAGTAAAGCATGCAAAGGCTACCATTTTGGAGGGGGAAGTTCCTTGAGTTTCCTGTTAAAGACTATTACTTATCTCCTGCTTATTGCATGGGATGTTTTTCATTTAATAATAGTGCTGGGAGAAAGACTGAGGCATCTTAAATTTTATGGTTCAAGTAGAACCCAGGAGGATGACAGTTAATTTATTTAGGTTAGAGAGGATCAAGGAAGATCTTGATCCTCCTAAGGGAAGAAAGTTTCCAACTAGATGTATCTTATGCTTCCTGATTACACTATTACTTTCTCAGCTGTGAAACAGGAGATGCTGAGAAGCAAAGTCTTCAATAGATTTGATACTACAGTTAGGAAAATTGGAACTAGCCTACCCATCTCTATCGTTCTGTGCTGCAGAAGATAATGTTGAGATGCTTTGTAAACAAACAAATAAATAGTATTCTTGGTGTTTCTCTTCATTGCTTCTGAACATTTAAGCCTCTTACCACTTGAGTGTTTAAGCTTATACAAAACAGTAAGAATAAGCTACCTAAGTTGTTGTTATAACAGAAACCAGTGCCACAGCACTGAAGAGATTCAGCTGATTTCCGCTGAGTATCTTCATTCACTAGCAGTATGACTCAGCAGAAAATTCACTCAGACAGCCAGAACTGTGGGTCAAATTTACACTGTCAACAGCACTTTCTGTTCTCAAACTTACAAAAACAGTACTCAGATATTGCCTCTATTTCTAATTACCTTTCTAGAAAGTGCAGAAAAAAGCACATAAAACTCAGTTATGAGTAGAATACTGTTTCTCTGTCTGGCATTTGCCTACTTCTACATAAAACATGAGAAGACTTAGGCTGCAAAAATCAGTTTTAGCATTGTCCTTCAAAAGTCCCATTATTCAGAATGCTCAGAATTTTAATCCCACAATATATATGTTTTAACATAATGCCTGACTAGGTCATCATCTGTAGTTCAGTAGGGAAGCAGAAAAAACTTTAAAACAGAATCTGTCCTTCTCTAGTAAACTCACAGAATATGTTCCCACTGAGAAGCCATGAATTTACGTTTAATTCTACCCTCTGAAACCAATACCAATTTAATGTGAAATAATAAGCCTCTTCAGCTACTCAAGGCAGTAGTGGAAGCAAAGACGTTTAAATTATTCAAGATCATATCTCTAATATAGGTATCCAGGACAGTCTAGAAAACTTACCTGTGTGAGTTTCTTTGTTTTTTGGTACATCACTTTGCTTTTTCCAGTACTGGGTCCAGCTGAAATGAAGTGAAGGTGCTTGATCCCCTTTTAGCAGGAACTTTCTTCCATTGAACCTGAGAGGCTCAGACAACTGATGTCTGATTTCACTAGTCAAGTTTTCATCATTTTTGTGAGCACTGAGTTCTTTCTTCCTTTCATTTTTATCTTTTGGAGTATATGCAAGAGAAGACTTCTTACCTACTTTTGTATTCCTGCTACGGCGAGAATCATGTCTTTTCTGACACTCCTTTTCTACTGGCGGTTTATTCCACACAGGCTTCCGGGAATATCTTTTGTTTACATTATTGTAGCCTTTTTGCTCATCCTCACTTCCAAAAGGTGCGTCATAGAATGCCTTTCCAACAGATGATTCTGAAGAGTCAGACTGTGTCAAATCCAAAGATGGAACATTTTCAAACAGCTCTACTTTCTGTTTAGAGCCCACTCTCTTTTCACGGTCATGTACTTGCTTTCCCTTCTCCCTGAAACTTCTCCCAGATGTATGCATCAGATGTGTTTTCTTTGGCTTTGCCCCTCTGCTATCCACATTGGGTACCTCCTTGTCACTCTCTGAAGAGAGAAAATCATTGTATCCTTTAGGAGGTGCTCTTCTACCAGGTACTACTGTAGCATCTGCAATTCCTGGACCTGCAGCAGCTTCAGTAGGACTTTGCCTTATCTTATTTCTAACACATGTACTATCATGTCTTGATCTGTGCAATCTCTGGCTTTGCAAGCTGCGATTCTTCAAACTTTTACTGGTGCCAAAATACTGGCGGAAATCTTCAGAATTCCCATACTGACCTTCTGGATTACAAAAGCCATGATGCTTTGTGGAAGGGCTTTCATAATCTGTACCTCTTTCAGAAGACAGACTAGGAATTGACACACTATTTCTATTCTGATTACTCTTAGAGTCTTTCCTATCTTTATTCACCCAGTTTATATCTGTAGGTTGTCCTTCTCCAGGAATGGAATCTGCAGCATCAAGACTGAAATTCAATGTACCTAAAAATGAAAAAATAAATACAAATTCATAAAACTTAAATAGTAAATACTTATTTTCAACCAAATTACCATGCATGCAAAGGCCCAGAAGTTCAATCAATCCCACACTTGACAGAACAACTGCAAGCAAGTGTCCAGAAACTAGAATGGAATCATGCAGTGTTTTGCAGAAGCCTCTTCTCTTGCCATCTTTGCAGATGGACTGTGATGACCCAGAGTTAAGTATATAGAATTAAAAGGTAAAGAAACGCTTTTGAAGCAGTACAATATATGCAAGTGTGATAATCAGTGTTTAGTATCTGATGCTTTTCCTAGCATGTTTACATACATACAAGAACCTGAAATAAAAGGGGTCCTTTAAATACAATGTATACATCTGCGATTTTAATGTTATACAAAACTTAGAATATAAATTAAAAGCAGCAATAGCAAATACTTGCATCAACTCTGATTATGCTGCTCTACATACAGACGTATTACACGGAAAGGGACTACCCAGGGCAGCTGTGCAAAATTATTTTTCTGAGGCCATCAACATGAACCATGCTTCTACTTCAGAGGTCTTCTGTAATTTCTATGTCTCTAGATAAAAGAAAGAAAAATCCTATGTTGCTCAATTTCCTGTAACACTGTGCCAACAGTGCCTGCCTGCAACAGACATTAGGTCAATATCAGGGATAGTTTAATTAGCTGTGCAGATTGGTTTAGTCTAATATAGTAATGTAAAAAAGAGAGGAAGTTTATAAAATCTCATGGAGGTAGTACCCATTTAACCAGTCGGGTAGGTTACCTCACATGGTAGGGCTAAGTGAAGTTTATTCCTGGTTCACAAGAATTCAAAAAAATAACCAAGCACTTAAACTATGACTCAGGCCAAGAGACTCTCCAAAAGCCTAGTGCTATCTAGGTCTATGAACTATCTACCATTTTTTCAATAAAGATTGTAGCAGTGTGTCTGATTGGCACTGTATATCTGCCTTCCCTTATGCCATATTTAGTTAATAGCTAGAAAGTTCTTTACCCGCAGTGTTATTATTGGGTTTTAAAGTTCTGTATCTACCCCTCTTCCACTCCTATTCCCCAGTTTATCTGCCAGTTCTGTATCCCTCTTGCCCCTATTTGCCCTCCTGTGTAAACCCCTCCCATTTCTCCATCCCTCTTAACCCGATGTTCGCTTCCGTTTGGCGCTCTCTGCTCCTTGGAACCCAGCTCTATCCTCCCCCTCGTTCCGTCCCGGACCCAGCCGCCTTCTCCTCCCCGCTGTCCCACCAATAAACCCTGGGTTCTAAAAGCTGAGAGACTGCATTTCCTTCATTCGCCGAGGCTCCTATTATCCTGTCTTCGAGAATCCAGCTCGAGCACA
>VZRM01002803.1:4164-18528 GCA_013397955.1 Grantiella picta
GGTTATGGAATGAGGGGCAAAAGAAATCCAGGGAAATTTGGGTTAAAGAGAGGGATGAAGCGGGGCCGGGGAACAGGGAATGATGGGGAAACCAAGGGGAGCAAAAATCCGGAGAAATTTGGGTTAAAGAGAGAGGAGAGGGGGCGAAAATTCAGGGAAATTATGGAGAAACCGAGGTGAGAAAATTCAAGGAAATTCGGGTTAAAGAGAAGAGTTGGGGGAAAAATCCAGGGAAATGATGGGGAAACCGAGATGGGTCAGGCAGTAACCAAAGAGCCCAAAATTCGGAATTTTCCCCAGGGAAAAACGCGCCTGGGAGTTGTTTCCCTGAATCCTGCCGTGTTTAGGGAGAAATAAATGGAAAATCCAAATTTTTCGCCATTTAATGGCTAATCCTGCTGGCAGGAGTAATTTTTAACCTCCTGACGCCGAGCCAGAGCAGAGCTGAGCTCCTGGAGGGGAAATCCTGGAATTCTCAGGGATTGGGAGAGGGAAAATCCTGGATAAAGGTGGGATGGGATGGGGAGGAGAGCAGAGAAATGGGAATGAGGGGG
This sequence comes from Grantiella picta, assembly GCA_013397955.1. Taxonomy (NCBI): domain Eukaryota; kingdom Metazoa; phylum Chordata; class Aves; order Passeriformes; family Meliphagidae; genus Grantiella; species Grantiella picta. The sequence goes on from VZRM01002803.1 coordinate 4,719, forward strand.
TTAAAATGGGATCCTGGAAAAGGAGGGAAATGGGAATGGAAATGGTTATGGAAATTGGGAAAAATCCAGGGAAATGATGGGGAAACTGAGGAGGACATGGAGCAAAAATCCAGGGAAATTGAGATTAAACTGAGGTGGACATGGAGCAAAAATCCAGGGAAATTTCGTAGCCATTCCCAGTGCCATCCCAGTGTCACCAGTGCCATCCCAGTGTCACCAGTGCCATTCCCAGTGCCATCCCAGTGCCACCAGTGGCCGCCAGTCCATTCCCGGCCCGTGCTGAGTCAGCTCCTTCCCTTATCTCCGGCGTTATCAGCCCAACCCGCGCCCTTTTTCGCGGGAAAACCGCTGGGAAACAACACCTGGCGGCTTCATTTTCCCGATTTTCACCCAGAAAAAAGGTGGGGAACAACCCCTGGGATCTTTATCTGGGAATCCAGAGTCGTTTCCTCATTCCCAGGAATCCCAGGGATTCTCCCTCCTGGAGCAATTCCTGAGAATTTTCCTGGTTCCCATTTTTCTCTGGGAGCAGACTGGGTTGGAAAGGAATTTTTTGGCCCAGGAAGGATTCCTGGTTTTTCTCTGGAAAAGTCAGCGCTGTTTCCCCAGGATTTTCCCGCCCTCTCCCTGCTCCAGGTGTGGGAGTTGCTCCCATTTCCCAATTCCCGGCTGGAATTGCTCCTCCTGCTTCGTCATTCCTCCTCTTCCTCCTTCCTGGGGTGGCGCTGGGGGATGAAGGTTCTTTTTCCAGTGACATCCCAGGGATTTGGGGTTTCCTGGAGGGAGAATTCCCTTTTCCTGCAGGTAAATCCCAGGAAAAGGCAGGGATTGAGGGAAAGGACAAGGATTTGGGGTCCCTAAAGGACCAAAAACCGATCCCCCCCTTCCCACAGATCCCATAAATCCGGAGCCTGGGAAGGCCCAGGTTTATTTTTAGGCTTTCCCGGTTTTCCAGGACTTTTCCCTGGCTTTGGGCTCACCCGGGATGCAGCAAATCCCAAATCCCTTGGGAATTCCCACAGCTGGGAATCACCTGTGTTCCTCCCCACCTTCCCAGGGCAATTTTGGGGCTTTTCCCACCCCAAATAATGGGATTTTTATTCCACGGTGGGAGGAATATTCCTAATAAATGTTCCAAATTCTGGGATAACCTTGGAGATTAAATGACTTAAATTGTTTGGGTTTTTTTCCCCATAAATTGGGAATATCCCAGTGTGAGGCTCCAGCCGGAAGGAAATCCAGGATTCCCAGAATTTTGGATCCCAAATTCCTCATCCCAAATGTCCTTCCCAGCCATGCCGGGAGCTGCGGAGTCGCTGGGCTCGTTTTTCCCGGGCGGAATTCCCGGAATTCCCGGGGTGTGATGGATTTGCCCTTTGCTCTGTTTCCGTTGGGAAACTTTCGCCTCCTTCCCTGTCCCGGTTTTCCGTGGATTTATTCCTCTGGAATGTTCTGGAGGAGTGGAAATTTTGGGAATTGTCTGTTTGGGATTGGCTTTCGGGAAGGATCATCCCAAAATTTGGGAAGAGATACACAGGAATCCATCCAATCCTAACCCCAAGGCCCGGATGGAAAAATGGGAATGGAAGCAAAATTCCAGAGGGATTAAAGCAATGGAGTTGGGAAATCCAGGTTTGGGTTGGGAATGGCGGGAGAGGAGAGCTGGGAATGCAAATTTCCACTCGGAATCACCCTCAGGAATCCCAAAATCCACTCCAAATCCCACTCGGGAAGAACCTTTTCCTAAATATCCCAAAGAAATCCCCCTATTTCCCAAACATTTCACATCTTTTCCCAAATAGCCCAAAGAATTCCCCCTCTGGCACAACTTCGGTGCTTCGTCATCCACAGGGAAATTCCAAAAATCTGGATTTCTGCCCAAAACGCCCCTCAGGAAGCCCAAAATTCCAACAGAATTCCCGCCCTGACCCAAATCCTGGATGCTCCACCCTTCCCTTTTCCCACTTCCCGCTCCAGAGTTGTGATTGGCCGAATTCCAGGCTTTTTTGGGGATGTTTTTCCCCCTTTTTGGGGTCCCGGGCTATGCCCCAGGGGAGAATTCCCGGGATTTTTCCTGAATCCGCCCGAGCCAAGCGTTGCGTCAGCGCCAGACTGGGATGGGCAGGCTGGGAATGAGGGCAGAGCCGAAATTCCCTTCCCTTTTCCCACGGAAAAAAAATAGGGAATGTGACCCCAGGATGGAATAAAAACCCGGGAGGATTCTGGGGAAAAAAAATCCGGAGATTTTTGGGTGGAAAAATAAAAATTCCTGGTGCAGGAGGATGTCGGGAAGGGGAATATTTGGGATTTGGATGTTTTGGAGAAGGAAAAAGAGTGGAAAAGGAATGGAAAAATAGAGGATGGATTTAGGACAGAGGCCAAATTTATCCCAAAGATCCCCAAAATGCACCAAGGGAAGCTCTGCCATAGGAAAAAAATCGATTTTTCGGAAGTAAAATCCCTAAAATGGGATCCAGAGGGATTCCAAATGCAGGAGCCTTTCGGAGCAAGGGCTCTCTGCGATTTTTTGGGATTTAACACCCGAATTTGGGGCCAGGGAGGGTTTGGGAGTTTGGAATTCCGGCTTTTCTCCCAAAATCTGTTTGTCCCAGTTGGGATGAGCTTGGAATGTTTTCTCTTTTCCCGAACATGTCGGGATTTGCCGGAGTTGGGATCCCGAAATTCCCTGGGGTGATGTGGGAGGAGGGTTGGGAAAGGAATTCCAGGGATCGATCCGAATCAGGGAAAAATCCCGGAAAAACCAGGGGAAAATCCTGAATTTTGGGAACAAACCCTTGGTTTTTCCACTCCCAAACAAATTCCATCCCAACCCCTCCCAGGTGGGAATTCCTCCCTAAAATCCAGTAATTTATCAAAAATATCCGTTGGGAAATCGGGAAGTTGGGAAGTTTTGATGATCCTGGAAACCCAAACCTGTTTTGTTTGGATTCTCCCTCTCCTCCTTTCTCAGATTTTGAAATCCTGAAGTGTTTTTGGGTGATTCCAAGTCCTTCCCTGACCTCAGAAAAACCTGGATTTTTTCCCAGTATTTCTCCCTTCACCTCCAGGGCCGCAGCTGCTCCTCCCTAATTCCATTACTGGGAGCAGGAATTGGGTTCAGGATGTTCCCAATTTTCTCATTCGCATCCCAAAAACCACATTTTAGGGAGCCCCCCGAGCACCTGATATTTTTCCAAGGAAATTGGATTTTTCCCAAGAAAATCAGATTTTCTCCTGTTCCTTTTTTTTTCCTCCACGCCTTCCTGACCTTTTTAAATCCTCCTCACTAGGAATGTCTGGGATGGGAATTTTTGACCCTCAAAATCCTGATTTTTAGCGATAAACCCCTGGGGAAGGTTTAATTCCTGATTAAATTGATGGGGGAAAGGTTGGAATGAATTTATCTGCACAGGGAGAGGAAAATCAGCGATCCCATGGAATTCCCAGGTTTTTCCCAGCTCCCAGGAAGCCACAGCCACTCCCAAAAATCCATTTTTGCAGCCCCAAAAATGCCGGGAAGAAGTCCAACCCCACGGGAATTCCATCCCTGGTTTTTCCCGGCAATCTCTGGCTCAGAAAATCAGGAATCTCCTGGAAATCTCCCTCAGGAATCTCCTGGAAAGCAGCCCCAAAGCACAGCTCCAAAGAGGAAATGATTTAATTGGGATTTAACTGGAATTTTTAATGGGGTTTTAATTGGATTTTAATGGGATTTTAATTGGATTTTAATGAATTTAAAGGGATTGCCACTGGAATTTGGAAATGGGAGGGTTTGGATTAGAAAAAAAGCGATGTTTTTCCTCCTTTTGAAAGGCAAATTTGGTGCCAGAGGCGCCGGGAATTTCGGAGAACCCTCGGGGTTGTTTTGCCTCATTAGCGATTAATTGTGGTTAATTGGGGCTTTCCCGAGATTCCAGAATAATCCCAACGGGAACACAAATTCCCCATCCAAAATCAGGCGCAATCCAAGGGAAAATCCTGAATTTTAGGAACAATTTTCGGAACAAATCCCCGGTTTTGCCCCGAATCAGGGTTAATCCGGGGGAAAATCCCGAATTTCGGAGCTCCATCCCGTTTTTCCCTCCCAGCCATGGATCCAGGCGCTTCCAGCACTTCCCTCGCCGATCCCAGCGGAGATTCCGACCGGAACGTCCCGAGGATCTGTGGGGTTTGTGGGGACAAAGCTACCGGATTTCACTTCAACGCCATGACCTGCGAGGGCTGCAAGGGATTCTTCCGGTCAGTCTGGATCCTGGGGAATTCCCAATCCCAAAAACTCCTCCCGAGCCAAAATGTCCTAATTCCCCTCGGGAATGGCGGTGGGGATCCCAAAACCAGCCTGGAATTCCGGGAGGAGCTGCATTCCCACTGGATCGCGGCTTGAAGGGGGGAGATGGTGGATTATTTCCATTTTTGGCACTCTGGGATGGATTTTTCCAGGGTTTTTCATGGCTCTGGGAGCCTTGCTGAGCTCCGGGGAAAGGGGAAGCGTGGGAAAACACACCTGGAGAGCTGGGGGCACAAAAGGGGGTTTTTTCCCGAGCCAAAATGTCCTAAAATCTCCTCGAGAACTCGGATTGGGAGATGCGAAGCTGCAGGATCTCCTCTGGGGCAGCTCTTCCCGAAATCAGCGTTTTCAGGGAATTCTGCCCCATTGGGAATTCCATCCCCGTTCCCACTCTCCCCCTGCTCCCTCCAACCCCAGCGCCCTCATCCCAGGCCGGGAAAACTGGAAGGAATTTGCTATTTTTAGCCCTCGGGATCTGAAATCCTCCCTGGACGGGGCGGATTGGGAAGGTTTTTGTGGAATTCCAGCCCAGCCAGGCTGCAATTTTCATTCCAAACCCAGAATTTTGGCCTTGCCCGACCCCCGGGAATGTTTTCCCTGCTCCCAGGACTTGTTGTTCCTGCATTCCCAGCTTTTCCCTGGGTTTTTTGGGAGAAAATCTGAGCTTTTTGCGCAGCAAAAATGGGAATTTTGGGGTTAAATTCTGAATCCTGGGCAATGTTTGTCCCCACGGGGACAGCAAAATTCCGAAGGTTTTGGGGGAACAGGGAAAACCAGGGCTCTGCCGTCCATTTTTCCAGGATGAGTTCCCAAAAATATCTTGGTTCTGGGACAGTTCCGACTTTGACCTTTTTACCTTGGCAGATCCTAACTCTGACCTTTTTTCCTTGGAAATTCTGGCTGTGCCCTTTTGTCTGTGGAATATTCTGGCTCTGACCCTTTTTCCTGGAAGGTTTTGGCTTTGATCCTTTATCCTTGAAAGACTCTGGCCCTTTATCCTTGGAATATTCTCACCCTGACCCTTTGTCCTGGAAGATTTTGGCTCTGACCTTTTTTCCTTGGGAGTTCCTGGCTCTGACCCTTTGTCCTGGAAGTTTCTGACCCTTTATCCTTGGATGACTTTGGCTCTGACCCTTTTCCTTGGATTCTCCTGTCTCTGACCCTTTTTCCTTGGATTCTCCTGGCTCTGTCCCTCTGTCCCCAGACTCTCCCGGCCGTGCCCTTTCTCCTGGAATTCCTGCCCTTTCTCCAGGCCATTTTCCAGCTCCGGGCGCTGTGGTTTCGCTGCAGCTCAGGGTTATCATTTTGGGGTTGCTCTGTGTCCTGCAGCGCCGAGAATTCCTTTTGGCAGCACAGCCAGAACCAGTTCAGCCAGCAAGGCCGGGCTTGGGGCAGCCAGGCTTAACCCCCACGGCCCCAGAGTGGGATTATTTAATTGCTGCTGGGGTTTCCTTCAGTCTCTGAATCCTAAATCCATCGATCCCTCGATCCCTCAATCCTAAATACCTCAGTCCTTCAATCTCTCAATCCTAAATCCATCGATCCCTCGATCCTAAATACCTCAATCCTTCAATCCCTCGATCCTAAATACGTCAATCCTTCAATCCCTCGATCCTAAATACGTCAATCCTTCAATCCCTCGATCCTAAATACGTCAATCCTTCAATCCCTCGATCCTAAATACGTCAATCCTTCAATCCCTCGATCCTAAATACGTCAATCCTTCAATCCCTCGATCCTAAATACGTCAATCCTTCAATCCCTCGATCCTAAATTCGTCAATCCTTCGATCCCTCAATCCTAAATACCTCAGTCCTTCAATCTCTCAATCCTAAATCCATCGATCCCTCGATCCCTCAATCCTTTGGTCCTTCAATCCTCTAATCCTTCCACTTCTCCTGCCCTAAAATTCCCTGTTTAAACCCCAAACTCTGCCTAAACCCCGCAGGTTGGGCCTGGCTTAGAGCAGCCTGGTTTAGGGGGAGGTGGAAGTGGATCAGGCCGGAATTTAGGGTCATTCCCACCCCAATCATTTCAGGATTAACCTTTTGCTGGAAATTTCCATTTTCCTCATTATCCAGCAGTGCCTGAAGCTCCCAACTGCCTCTTGCACAACCGAAACAATGGGAATTCGCCCCAAAATAGGGATTTTTTTAGTTTTTCACAGCCAAACCAGTGGGAATTCATCCCAAATGGGGCTTTTTTTACCTTTTGACACCAAAGCAAAACTTTCCCTTTTCCCACCAGACCCAAACTCATCCCAGTTTGGGATTTTTTCCCATTTCCAGGCGCAGCATGAAGCGGAAGGCGCTGTTCACCTGTCCCTTCTCCGGCGACTGTCACATCACCAAGGACAACAGGCGACACTGCCAGGCCTGCCGGCTGCAGCGCTGCCTGGACATTGGCATGATGAAGGAATGTGAGTCGGGGATGATTTGGGATTGACCCTGGGAACGATCCGGGAATCCTCCAGGGCTCATCCCTGGCCCTTTGCCGTGGCTTTGTCACATTTTCACAACCAAAACAATGGGAATTCAGCCCAAAATGGGGTTTTACCTTTTCCCATCATTTTCCCAATCGAAACAATGGGAATTCAGCCCAAAATGGGGCTTTTTTTTAACCTTTTCCCATCCTTTTCACTGCCAAACCAGTGGGAATTCAGCCCAAAATGGGGTTTTACCTTTTCCCATCATTTTCCCAATCGAAACAATGGGAATTCAGCCCAAAATGGGGTTTTACCTTTTCCCATCATTTTCCCAATCGAAACAATGGGAATTCAGCCCAAAATGGGTGATTCCCATTCCTTTTCCTGTCTCTGGCGGGATTAGGAACATCCCAAAGGGCAGAGGAAGCAGCAGGTAATGATAAAAAGATTTGGTTTAATGATTCCTTCCCATCCTGGAGTTCTTTTCTCCTGAATCTTCCCGTTTTTTAGGAAAATCAGCTCTGTGGCTCCACCCTGGCTTCCGCTGGCTGGGAAAATCCCCTTTTCCAGCATTTTCCCAGGTTTTTCATTCCACTTCCAGGACTTTCAGGGATTTTTATGGATTTGAACCACTTTTAGGGGAGGCTTTTCCCACCCTCCTGGTCCTGCTGGGATTCCACTCCTGGATTTTTTTTTCCCTGTTTTTTTCCCATTCCATTTCCAGGACTTTTAGGGAATTTCCTTCCTCTTTGCTCCAGGATTTGCTTCCAGAGCCTCTTTCTGGTGGGACAGAACTAGGATGCATGTGGGAGAGATGGGGAAACAGGAAAAAAATTGGGAAACAGCAAAAAAACGTGGAAAAAGGAAAAGGATGGAAAGCAGGAAAAAAAAAATCCAGGGAGAGCTGGAGGAGCTTTCCCCATCCCTGGGGTGGGTTTTATTTTCCCTCCAGGATTCTTTTTTCCAAGCCCTTTTATCCCAGTGGGATAAACAGGGAGTTAAGTCAATAGCAGAGGGAATTAAATTGGTTTTTAGCGCAGTCCAAACACACCAATGTGGCCCAAATGTTGATTTTATCCGAGTTTGTTTAGAGATAAGTGGCTTTTAAAAATAAAAATGTGTTTGAGGTGCTCCTGGAGAGCTCCAAGCAAATGTTTTCTCCCAGGAAATTGCGGCCAGGGTGTCCATGGAGCTGGAAATTCGGGATATGGGAGCAGAGCTCTGTCCCTGCTGGGTGAACGGGGAGCAAACAGAGCCTGATGTCACCCCAGGCCTCTGGAAAATCAGGATTTGGGGGAAAAAACGCTGGAATTTTCCATGATCCTGACGGAAATCCCCGGGTTTTATTTTTTGGGATTGATGAGGGAGGAAAACTCCACACCCCACACAGGCTGTCCCCATTTTTTGGGGAGTTTTCCCCATTTTTGAAGCCCCTAATGAGGGAAATGCATCGATTTGCACCAGCAGCCAATTAATTACCAATTAACTACCCAGGAAGGGCTCGGAAGTTCCTGGGCAGCAATTCCAGGGGTTTTCTCCAGGTTTTCTCCAGGTTTTCTCCAGGAGTTAACGTGTAAACAACCCCGTGAGCAAATCCCGCCTGGATTAACCAAAAGTGACCCAAAGAGGCTAAAAATAGCAAAAAAAATAGGACTTTGCCTCTGGAAAAAGCTGGGATGGCCCTGGGGTTGGGGTTATTTTTAGGTGGAGAAATGGGATGCGGAAGGGTTTGAGGCCCTGTTTGCCACAGGGGGTTGGGATTCAGGGCTGGGAATGGCAAAATCCTGATTTTCCTCCCCAAATCCTGCTTTTCCTTCCCCCAAGCACTGCCTAATCCCACTTTTCCTCCCCAAATCCCAATTTTCCTCCCCAAGGTGAGGTGGCAGTGACCCCTCGCCCCACCAGCCCTCCCAAGGTGCCTCTCAGGGGTTGAGCAAGGCTGGAAAAACAGAAAACTGAGAACGGAAAATCGCCGTGGGCCGAAGGAGCAGACGAGGCCAAGGTTCTTTCCCTGTCCCGAGCTCCTCCCCGACCTCTCGCCCTGAATTCCACCTTGACTCTCCCTCCACGGAATTCCTGCACTCGGGGAATTTAAAAACAACCCTCGGAGGGTCTCTGATCCCTGGGAAAAAGGGCTGGGAGCAGAAAATTCCTGGTTTTTGGGGTTCTGTCCCACCCAGCGCCCTCAGGAGTTGTGACCCCACAGATCTTGCTGCACCTTGGGGGTTTTTCCCCTCTGGGTCTGCTCAGAACTCCCAGTTCTTCCTAAAAAAATGTAAAATTTGAGTCCCAAACGATCCCTGGCTGCTCCTTTTCCCTGGAATAAACAGGAGCAGCCTTTGGATCCCAACCTTTGGTCTCTGCCTGGCGCCGCCACCCCGATAAAAGCCATAAATCCCCGAGGGTGGGGGATGTTCGGATGTGCCTTGACCTTAAAAATCCCCTTTAAAACCACCTTGGGGAAGCAGGAATTGCTCAGGAATCACTCAGGAATCACTCCTGATTCCCCTGGGGACCAAGAGGAGCCAGAGTTGGGTGAATCCAGCGGTTCTGGTTGGTTTGGGATCAGGATTTTCCAGGTGTTGGGAGCAGGATGGATTTGCAGGTGGGAAAAGCCATTTTCCAGGTGGAAAACCCAATTTTCCAGGCACCAGGTGCCACGCCCTGGGCTCATTCCAATCCTTTTTCCACCCCTTTTCCCTCGCGCAGTCATCCTGACGGACGAGGAGGTGCAGAGGAAGAGGGAGTTGATCCTGAGGAGGAAGGAGGAGGAAGCTCTCCGGGAAAGCCTCAAACCCAAACTGTCTGAGGAGCAGCAGAAAGTCATCGACATCCTGCTCGAGGCTCACCGCAAAACCTACGACCCAACCTACGCCGACTTCACCAAATTCCGGGTAAAACCCAAAAAATTCCCTTTTATCTCAAGGATTCTCCCTGAAAAATCAAATTGCTCTGCCAGTCCCTGTTCAACCCAAAAAAATTCCCTTTTATCCCAAGAATTCCCCCTGGAAAATCCACAAATTGCTCTGTCAGCTCCATTTCTCAAGGAATTTTCTCATTTTTTTCTCTCTTCCAGCCCCCCGTGAGGAAAAGCCCCAGAGGAGCCACGAAATCCACCTCGATCCTCACCCAGGACTTGTCCTCGGAGGATTCCACGGATCTTTTTGGGTCTGACGCCTTCAGTGGATTCCCAGGTGTGTCCCTGGCCCTAAAATGGGATTGGGGGGCTGGGAAGGAACCCCGTGGTTTGGTTTGGGGTGGAGGTGGTGCCTAAAACCACCCCAAATCCGTATTTTGGGAGTGACCCCCAGAACGAGGGTCTGCCCTGCCCCTCTCCCTCTTTTTCTGTCCCAAATTCCCCGATCTGCATCCCAAATCAGCCCTGTATCCCCAGCTGGCCCTGAATCCCAACCCCCTGAGGAAAACCCTGCCTCAAAACCTTCCGGATTCCCTTCTTCCACCTAAAAACATCCCAGATTAACCCCAGCACGAGGGTCTGCCCCGCTCCTCTTCCTCCTCTTCCTCCTTGTCCCACATTCCCAGCCCTGAATCCCAAACTCACCCTCCTTTTCCAACCCCCTGTGGAAAACCCATCCCCAAAACCTCCCAAATCCCCTTTTTCCCACCCCTCCGGAGGTGACAGGGCAGAAATGCAGCAATTCCACCTCAACTTAACAATCCAGAGCCTTTTTTTCCCCACCTCCTGTGGGGTAAAAAAGCATCTCCTCTCGCAGATTCCATGGAGCCGCCGATGTTCTCCAGCCTGGTGCTGTCGGAGGAGCAGGACGAGAGCTCCTCCATGAATTTGGAGTTCTCCCAGCTCTCCATGCTGCCACACCTGGCTGACCTGGTCAGCTACAGCATCCAGAAGGTGATCGGATTTGCCAAGATGATCCCGGGGTTCAGGTGAGGATTCGATCCCAAATCCAGCCTTTCCCGCTCCTGGGATTCCCGTCCTGCCCCTCACACCTTCCCTGTTTCCCTTTCCCTTGGCTCTGTTCCCTTCCCACCTCTGTCTTCTGTCTCTACCTCTCCCTGGGGTTCTCCTTTTTTCCCAAAACCTTGGAAAACTCACCCAAATTCCAGCAAGGAATACCTGGAGCAGTCGAGGCGTTCATGAGGGTCTCAGGCTCTGTATTCTCCGCGATTTGAGGCAAAAACCCTTCACTGTTTTCCTTTCCCAGACATCCCTCTGCTCTGTTCCCTTCCCACCTCTGTCTTCTGTCTCTACCTCTCCCTGGGGTTCTCCTTTTTTCCCAAAACCTTGGAAAACTCACCCAAATTCCAGCAGGGAATACCTGGAGCTGCTCGAGGGGTTCGTGAGGGGCTTCAGGCCCTGTTGATTCCAAGATTTTTGGCCAAAACCTGCCTGAAAAATCCCCAGGAACAGGAATTTTTGGGCAGGGGATTTTCGGGGAGCTCCTCCCGGCCCTGTCCCATTTTCCCGCTGTCCCCTGCAGGGATCTCTCGGCTGAGGACCAGATTGTGCTGCTCAAGTGCAGCGCCATCGAGGTGATCATGCTGCGCTCCAACCAGTCCTTCACCCTCGAGGACATGTCCTGGACCTGCGGCAGCAACGACTTCAAGTACAGGGTCAGCGATGTCACCCAAGGTAAAGGGATCCCGAAATCCAGAAATTCCCATGGGTTTTTCCCGTTTTGATCCTAAGGGTTTTTCCTTCCTGCTGCATCCAGCAATTTTTCTGAGGAAAAGATCCTCTCCCAGAGGGAAAAATCCCTTTCCAGAGAGAAAAATCCCATTCCAGAAGAAAAAAATCCCATTCCAGAGGAAAAGAATCCCATTCCAGAGGGGAAAATCCCATTGCAGAGCCCCACTAAAAGTTTTCTCTTCCCAGCTGGGCACAGCATGGAGCTGCTGGAGCCGCTGGTGAAATTCCAGGTGGGGCTGAAGAAGCTGAACCTGCATGAAGAGGAACATGTGCTGCTCATGGCCATCTGCATCCTGAGCCCAGGTAGGGCCACCCCAAACCGACCCCAAAAGCGACAGAGGGGAGGGAATTTGGCTGTCCGTAAAAAGGCACAAAAGGGAGGGAATCTCCCCCAAAGGAGGTGATCGCCCCCGAGCCCAGCTGTCCCCAAAAAGTCCAAAAGTCGGGGATCCCCCCAAGCCCCGAAAAGCAGGGAATCCCCCTGACTCCCTGCTGTCCCTAAAAAGGGACAAAACGAGGGAATCACCCCCGAAGGAGTGAATCATCCCCGAAGGAGGGAATCCCCCTGACTCCCTGCTGTCCCTAAAAAGGGACAAAACGAGGGAATCACCCCCGAAGGAGTGAATCATCCCCGAAGGAGGGAATCCCCCTGACTCCCTGCTGTCCCTACAACAGGACGGAATCCCCCCATTCCCGGCTGTCCCTAAATCCCCCCAAAGCAGGGAATCCCCCTATTCCCGGCTGTCCCCAGACCCCCCAAAGCCGTGACCCGCTGTCCCCCCGCTGCCCGCAGACCGGCCGGGCGTGCAGGACGCGGCTCGGGTGGAAGCGCTGCAGGAGCGACTCTCGGAGGTGCTGCAGAGCTACATCCGCTGCCGGCATCCCCCGCCCGGCAGCCGCCTGCTCTACGCCAAGATGATCCAGAAGCTGGCGGATCTCCGCAGCCTCAACGAGGAGCACTCGCGGCAGTACCGCTGCCTCTCCTTCCAGCCCGAGCACAGCATGCAGCTCACGCCGCTCGTGCTCGAGGTGTTCGGCAACGAGATCTCCTGAATTCCCGGGAAAAACGGGAGAATCCGGCGGTGGTCGTGCCGGGAGGAGATGGGGTGTGAGGTTGGGAGGGGGTTGTGGCATCGCTGGGGTCGTGCTCTTCCCGAAGGGAGGGAATCACCGTCGAGCCCGAAAAGGGAGGGAATCGCCCTCGTTCTGTTCCTAAAAAGAAAGGAAATCACCCTCACTCTCTCCCTAAAGAGGGACAAAAGGGAAGGAATCACCCCCGAGGCCCAGCTGTCCCTGAATAGGGACAAAAAGAGGGAATCACCCTCATTGTGTCCCTAAAAATGGACAAAGGGAGGGAATCACTCCCAGTTTTCCCGTCGGGGTTTCCCCCTCAGAAGCAGCTTCCCCATTTCCCTGCTGGCTGTGAGAGCGGATTAATCCCCCGTGGATGTTTTGTTCCTCGAATCCCTTCTTTTTTTGGACATCGGGAAGGGGAAGTGCCGGGACATGAACTCAGGGCACTGTCGGTGCATCCTCTGCTCCCCCCGAATCCCTGAGCGCTCCCCACTTCCAGAGGGAGGCACGGATGGGGTCAGACACCCCAAATCCCAGCCGGGAGGTGCCATGGACGGTGTCCCCACAGGTAGCCGCCCTGTGTGGCTGCCACCAGACTGGGACAAGCCAGAGAAAGCCCCGAGAGGGGAAATTTTGTCCTCGATCCTCAAAGGGAAGAGCAGGATGAGCTCTGTTTGTATTCCCTGGGAATCGGGGAGCAGGGGGATCTCCAGGAAATACTCCCACTTGGGAGCTGAACCCCGCTGTGGGATGGGGGATGACCCCTGGGCTGGGCAGTGGCCCCAGTTCCAGCTGCCATGTCCTGGAGGCGGCTCCAGGCCACTGTCCCCACTCGGAGCAAGCCCTGGGAAGGGGGATTTGGGAGCCTCCAGGAAGAGCCATCAGCCCCCCCGGGCCATGCTCAGTGTCCGGAGGGTCCCTGGCTCCGGCCAATAAACTCCTGCTTGGACAAATCAACTCAGCCCCAAGTTCATGTGTCCAGCCAGCCGGCCCCGGGTGTCCAGCCATCGTGTGTCCATCCGGGTGTCTGTGCCCATCCATGGGTCCCCAGAGGGGTTGTGCAGGACTGCGTGTGTCTGTCCCAGAGGTGGCCGGAGGTGTCCAGATCCGTGTCCGGGTATCCAGGTCCCTTTCCCTGTCCCCGTGTCCCCATATCCCAGTCCCTGTGTCCCCATATCCCAGTCCCTGTGTCCCTCTATCCCCCTGTCCCTGTGTCCCTCTATCCCCCAGTCCCTGTGTCCCCATATCCCTGTCCCTGTGTCCCCATATCCCAGTCCCTGTGTCCCTCTATCCCCCAGTCCCTGTGTCCCCATATCCCAGTCCCTGTGTCCCTCTATCCCAGTCCCTGTGTCCC